>CM008284.1:5191364-5347022 GCA_002319775.1 Fagopyrum tataricum
GCTATCTCAACCCCAGCGTTCTTGGATCCCACCACCACAATACTCATCGCCACCACCAACTGTTGGACGCCCCACTTATCGTCCCTTTCAAGGTAAGTGTCAATGGTGTCGTGAACCGGGACATGTTGTTGGATATTGTCCTATTTTCCGACAAACTGCACCTCACCTTCGCCCTCCTCAACCACCCCGTACTACCCAGCCAAATCAAAACCACTACACCGCTCAACCACCTTCACCAACTCCTTACAACACCTCTCCATCCCCTCAAGTTCATCTCAATACCGTTAACCCGTCCCAAGATCCGTGACTTGTTGATAGTGGTGCATCACATCACGTCACCAACGATCTCCGAAACTTAAGTCTCCATCATCCCTATACCGGTCCAGATGAACTCGTTGTTGAAAGTGGTAATGGTTTACAAATCTCAAAATTTGAAAAAATGAATTATTCAAAAGAAACCAAAATTTTTATTTTTGATGATGTTCTTTTAGTTCCTAAAATATCCAAAAATATCATTCAGTGTCTAAATTTATAAGTCAAAACCAACTTTCTGTTGAATTCTTACCAGATTGTTTTCTTGTGAAGGATTTGCAAACGGGAATGGTTCTTCTTAAAGGCCCTTGTGTTGATGGCGTCTACTCGTGGCCATTGTTCATCTCGCCTCATGTTTTAACATCTCAAATGTCAAATAGCTCCTCTTGGCATCACAAATTGGGTCATCCATATTCTCAAAATTTCAAGCTTATGCAAAATAGTTTTCAATTCGGCAATTTCAATTCCAAGTTTGATTTTTGTACTTCTTGTTCTATTAATAAGATCCACAAATTACCTTTTCATCAATCTACGATATCGTCTACTCATCCTCTACAAGTTATCTATTCAGATGTTTGGACTTCGCCGGCTCTTTCTCATGACGGTTATCGTTACTATGTCATCTTTGTAGACCACTTTACTAGATACATATGGTTGTATCCTTTAAAACAAAAATCAGACACAAAGTCAGTCTTCATTACTTTCAAAGCCTTGGTCGAAAACTATTTTAACAAACGCATACAAATTTTGTACTCGGATAATGGAGGAGAATACATTTCTCTTAGATCCTTTCTTGCCTCAAATTGTGTATCCCATCTCACTTCACCCCCACCCCCACACACGCACACGCCCAAACACAATGGTTTCTCTGAACGGCGTCATCGTCATATTGTCGAGACCAGACTTGCTCTAATGTCTCATTCGAGTCTACCTCGTGATTTATGGCCTTATGCTTTCCAAACGGCAATTTATTTGATTAATAGGATGCCTACTCCTACTCTTCACAATCAATCTCCGTTTCTTAAACTTTTTCAAACACAACCTAATTTTCAAAAATTTTAATTGTTTTGGATGCTTATGTTTTCCTTGGCTTATACCTTACACCTCTAATAAAATGGACCCAAAATCTCTCCCATGTGTCTTTGTGGGGTACTCATTAACACAAAGTGCTTACTATTGTCTTGAACCCAAAACCTATAAAATTTATATCTCCAAACATGTCAACTTTGTGGAGCATATTTATCCCTTCCACACATTGTCTATTGCTCCTCCAATTACTACCTCATCTAACTCACCTTGGTGTGCTCTCAAACTTCCGCTGCTAAAACCTTCAGCCCATCAATCACCAAGCCCACCAACCTCACCGGGCCCACCGTCATATGATCCATTATCCTCCAACCCTTCAAGTGCAATAGAACCTGTAGCTCCAACTCATATTTCAGCCGTCACTACTACCTCTCCATCTCACACAACTTCTTCCTCCCAAGCTGCTCCAGTACCTCATCCCCCCATTCACCAAATTGTTACAAGATCACAAAATAATATCCATAAACCAATAACCAAGCTCAACCTCTTTGTCCATCTTCAACCTCATAAAGAACCTGCCAACATCACGCAAGCCCTAAAAGATCCAAACTGGCGTCAAGCAATGATGGTGGAGTTTGATGCTCTCTGTAAAAAATCACACATGGGATCTAGTTTCACCCACTCCGACCACCAACATAGTCGGTTGCAAGTGGGTATTCCGAGTCAAATACAATGTTGATGGGTCATTAGACAAGTACAAGGTGCGTCTTGTGGCTAAAGGTTTTCATCAACGTCCTGGGTGTGACTTCACTGAAACCTTTAGCCCGGTCGTCAAACCCGTTACTATCAGAACCATTCTTACCCTTGATGTCTCCTCTGGTTAGTCTCTCAGGCAACTTGACGTGAATAATGCGTTCCTACAAGGAACTCTATAAGAAGATGTATTTATGGAGCAACCACACGGGTTTGTTGACAAAGAGTTCCCACACCATGTATGTAAGCTCAATAAAGCTATCTATGGTTTGAAGCAAGCATCTAAAGCATGTACCGTGAGCTCCGCCGTTTTCTTATTCAAATCGGGTTTGTCAACTCGATTGTAGATTTGTCGTTGTTCATTTACAAGGCTAAATCTGTTGTCATTTATCTTCTTGTATACGTCGATGACATCATCATCACAGGGAGCAACCATAGTCAACTAGAAGAAGTAATTAGTCAACTATCAAAAAGGTTTTCACTCAAGGATCTTGGTTCCTTGACCTACTTCCTCGGGGTTGAAGTTCAAACTCACTCTCAAGGCCTTTTTCTTAGCCAACAAAAGTATGTTACTGATCTTCTACTCAAGGTCAATATGGCTGCCTCAAATTCAATATCAACACCGATGTGTGCCAATTCTGCTCTCACCAAGACAACCGGGACGCCACTAGAGACAACTACAGATTACAAAATGGTGCTTGGAAGTCTCCAATATCTATCCTTAACGAGACCTGATGTGGGTTATGTTGTTAACAAGCTCTCGCAATTCATGCACTCACCCACCTCCACGCATTGTAGTGCTCTCAAACAACTCCTACGCTGCATTAAATGAACAATTGACAAAGGTATAGTCATTCATCGTCATGTTCCCTTGACCTTACATGGTTTCTCCAATGCAGATTGGGCGGGCGACAGGGATGATTTCATCTCCACCACTAGATATTTAATTGGTCGCACACCCATTTCTTGGAGCTCCCGGAAACAAAAAACAGTGGCTCGTTCATCGCTTGAGGCAGAGTATCGGGCCCTTGCAGATTCTACTTGTGAGCTTCTTTGGGTTTTATCACTGCTTTCTGAGTTAAGTGTTTCTCTGCAGTCACAACCAGTTCTGTATTGTGATAGCATGGGGGCTAAAAACTTAAGTGAAAATCCAGTATTTCACTCGAGAATGAAGCACATTGCTCTTGCCTATCATTTTGTACGTCAACATGTTCAAAATGACGTGTTCCGTGTTGCTTATATTTCTACATATGATCAGTTAGCCGATGTTCTAACCAAACCTCTGCTACACCATCAATTTTAGAAACTTGTTGACAAGCTAGACCTCCACTCTTCTGTGCCTTACTTGAGGAGGCATGTTAGAGATTCTGCAGAATCATAGCATCATCAACTTGATTCCCTATCTATCTATTTATGTAATTAGTATATTTAGGAAATCATATCTTCCTTAATTATAGGCCTCATATCTTCTATCTACAACAAGTATCCTATGCAATATTCCTCTGTAATATTATATAAGTGAGAACTCCATATTCTTAATAAACAAGCTTTCTCATAAACCTTACAAACCCCACTGTCCTCTCTCCTACACAACCACAAATTCTCTCTAGCTACAAGCACTTTTCATTTACCTGGCAATCATATCCCACCTCTCAGATGTCAATCGAGCCTTCTCCTTTTCTCTCGCCTAAGTTTTTGTAATCGGTGCTAGGTTTTTCATCCCGGGGAGATTACTCCGTTTCTCTAGTTTGCGGGTGGGGCCAGGGACTAATAGTCCCTTATTTCCCCCAATTTCTTGTTGCTACTTCGTGCTACGTGGGTTTAAAACAAACCCTTCTTTTTCAGATGATCAAACAAAGACAACCCCTCTTTATATTGAACAAATCCTAACAAATCAACAACAAAATTTACAACAATTTTTGGAGATTCCTCTACATTGGCTTACAGCTGGCGGTTTCGGTCCCTCCCCACCATCGGACTGATTTCATGTTCCACAGAGAATGAGGCTTAAAACTCCCTTATTGGAATTGAGATATCTTTTTTTGTCCATAAATCTCTCAAAATTTCCCACTCTTCTGTTGAAATACATGAATATGGAAAGGATAAGGGGCTAAGTTATGAAAGGAAACAACCCGATACACAAAAAGTGTCTATATTGCACTTGATAACGAATGTGTTTATGAGATTTTTTTCTTCTGAAAAATCTAACACAAATTTTTTTATAAAAATTTTTTTATAACATTTTTTATGAACAATTTCATCCTTATAAACCTAATTTCTTTTAACAATCAAAGTTACACACTTTTATATGTCAAGATCCCGTCGTTTGCAATGTCGTCTCCTTAGTTTGATGTTGTTTTAGGTGGCGTCTTGAGTGGTTTGTCTAGGAGGGGATGTGGATTTGTGATCCACTCTTAAATCCCGAAGGCTCTGTTGTAAGCCCAAATCTGAGGTGTCCACAGTTGTTCCTCGGACTTCCTACCTGTGTACTCTCTTTGAAGACGAACTTTGTGCTCACCGCTTCCGTGAGACTAGATCATCCTACTTTCCCTCAAAGATTTCTTTGATGTTGGGATTTCATGATGTATTTTTATGTGTTTCTTTTTTCTTTTCATGTTGTTCTTCATGACGGTTAGTTCGTCTACCAATCTTTTTCGGCCTTTCGACCCACTAGACGACATGTCGTCTAGTGCTTCGAACCGCTTCCATTTTTTTTTATAAAAAAGACTCCAAATATCAGTAGGTTAATGACCCTACATATCAGTTTAAAATGATAAGAACATTATTTGTACAACAGATCTTAAAAAAATGATTAGATGACTTTTTAATTCAAAGTAGAACATTGACCTTACATATCTAGTATTTTTTTGGTAAAAGGGACGGGTGAAACCCGTTCTTATTAGATTAAAACGAGGCTAACAAGGAACATACCGTTGACTCGCCACGCCTTGGGCATCAATCTTCAACAAGTGTAACAAAATCTATGGGGGTTCCTTAAGTAAATAAAAACCCAACGGAAAATTGGACGCTTGAGAACCACGGAAATCAACCCAAGTGTTTGCTTCTCATTAGACATGTCGAAATTGGATTGCCCAATCTCTACGAATGAAGCCTTGACAAGTAGTTGCCAGACTAAATAATGGATGTAATCTCGTGATGTTGTGATTAACCATGTTGACGATGAGTTCCGAATCCACTTCAACCTCGACATCGCGGAAGCCCATCTCCCATACAAGCTTAAGACTTGCAATCAACCCCCTAAGTTCAGCAACAAGAACCGAGCACACTCGAACTTGTAGAAGAAACCCGAGAGCCATTGACCTCTATCATCTCTCAAGATGCCACCAATAGTTGCAAAACCTTTGTCAGTGAATACCCCGCCGTTGGAGTTAATTTTGACCCGTCCAAGATTCGGCATTCTCCAAGCAACATGAATCAGCTTCCTGGAACGAAGCCTGTCATGAACGAGCTTCCATGAACGAGCTGTTGAAGATCGTTATGTTATGTGGGGGTCGCTTATCTCTGAAAGCTTGCATGTTCCACCATTTCCATATCCCCCACGTAGTAATAACAAACCATTCTCGCCAAGCAAATCCATTAGCAAAAATCTGGTTCGATTTGAGGTTAAACTCGCGCCACTAAACACCGTCAAGGAAAAAAAATGGGCCAACGTCATCCTGATTAATGAGAGAGCCCAAAGAGAAGCAATATGTGTGCAATTGCGAAGAAAGTGTGAAATTGACTCATTGGCTCTTCCACAAATTGTGCAAGTATCATTCCCGAAAATTTTCCGTCTCACCCTCTCAACATTAGTCACGAGTTTCCCTCGTGTAAGAAACCAAAGAAACGACCGAGCTCTTTCAAGAACCTTGAGCTTCCAAATAATGTGAAAAGATTTATGAACTGGATTGTTAACATTATGCAATCTCCATAGGGAGTGATAAGCAGACTTCATGGTGTACACCCCGTTCGGTTCTAACCGCCATTAAATGCAATCGGTTTCACTGTTCATGTCATCAAGAGAGATGTTCGCAAATCGCAACCCTCAACAAGCCTTCAGTTGAAAATAAACTGCTCGGTTTGTTTCAATCCCAACCAGTTTCTTGGATACGGTATTCTCGAACCTTCGCCGTCCATGAATGCCCAGTAAGTGGGTTAATGACTTCGCTGAGTAGTACTCATGATTTTGGCTAAAAGAACAAAAAATGTATTTTATTAACTTTATGTGATAAAGGATGTGGAATGTTAAGTTATATTTTTTTATATTTTAAACTATAATATATCATTCGTATACTCATTCATTTTATATTCGTATATTTTTTTAGGTTTTCAGATATATTCTTAATATCGATTTTTTTTTTAATAATATCAACGAATTTTGACATAGTACGTTAAGATTTCAACTCAAATCGTAAAAATTCTATATAAGTATTTAACATTGTGAATATATATATATACATATATATATATATATTTATATATAATAATAATAAAAATAAAATAAAATAAATAATAATAATAAGTCCACTTCCTTTTTCCTAAATTTAAGGAGGTTGGACTAAAAAGTCATATAATAGATCAACGACTCACATACTAGATATTAATTTGATAAGAATAAATTTAATATTTAATTTTATTCAAAAGATTAAAAAAACGTACGATTTGTTTAATCTTCAAACCTTCTATTTATACAATTTCAAACTTATTTGATAATCAATATGAAATAATCTAACAAAATCAATGAAACAATGACCGAATTAAAAAAAGTTATGGATAACAAATTATTATTAATAGTTTTATTATAATTATAACTAAATATCTTATAAATCTCACTGCAATGTAAATTGTTATCCAACCATTTAATCTTGTCAAATCTTAAATTTTATATCAAACCGATTCTTGAAACATTTTGGATTTATAAATATTTTTTCATTTCATACGATTTTATTTTAATTGCGCATATCGCTTTTAATTTGGTAGACTTCATAAATATATTTTCCATTTCACCATTCAATTCGGTTGAATGTAATTGTAGAATAAATGGGTTATAAATAAGTTAAAAAATATTGTTAGATAATTGAGTAAGTGATAATATTTTTTGGCATCATGTGGCAGTATGACATATAAAATAATGAGGAAATGAATTGTTTTTGTTAAGAAATAATGGTAATAGAGTAAATATCTTATGGCATAACTTATTTCCTTTTCAAAATATTTTACTTTAATTCTTCCATTATAAAGTATAAAAGAAAAATATCTTCTTCTTTTTTTTTTAATCAAAAAATTTAATTTATATATATCGATCTTAACCTTTGATTTAAATCAAAGGTTTAGATGAAAGCAACTTCACATGAAGTTGATTTTATAACTTTATGGGAGCCCAACCCGAAAACTATTACTTCACCTTATATGCGAATTTAATTTTTTGAGTTATATTTATAGAGTTTAATTCCACAATTATTTATCCACGAAAAATATGAAATCACACATCTATTTAGTAAAACAAGCAACATTAATATCGTGTCAAGCAATCGAGTAAGTTACGGTCACTTTTTATAAATATAATTACTAAATATGCTATTTATATTTTTTTATATTCTATTTTGGTAATTAAGCCATAAACTATTGTATAGAAATTGTAAATAGATAAATATTTTAATCTCTTCTTATCGGCCTTTTTTTGAAATACTTAACTAATATGATTTTGCAAATATACAATCTTCTATGCACATATACAATGGAATACAAAATAAACATAAAATTTTAAACAATTTTATCTACTGAGATAACTCACATTCATAACAAGAAGATATGATTCTATAACTTATGATTATTTATCGAGATTATGATCCCAAATATTAAGGAATTGCCAAACTCTATATGGTTATAAGTGCGTTGTATAGATGAATCATTTGAAACACATCAATCAATTAGTATTTTCATGATATCCACAAATATATGATCTATCTTCATTTTCTTCTATTCTCAAACACACATCACACCTAAATGACCTTAAAAGCTTGAACATGAGATTATGAAACACCCTTTATTGTTGCCATAAATGTATTGTCCGGAAGCTACAAACCGAGAAAAGATTGATTGTTACGGGCTATACAAATATGTTGACGGGAGCCACACAAATCCTCATGGGGAAGGAAGATACAAGGATCTTTGTTGCATATGTTCTTATGGGAAGTATGATCACTATCACTATCTCTATCTTATGATTGATATGGACCAAAGTTTTGAAGTTCACTTTATAATAGTTATATTATGTGATTGGAGGAATTGCGTGAAGAATGTCATTTTAAGCATATAAAAGTCAAATGATAATGCAATGAAAAGCTTATACTTTATTCTTTTAAATCTTGTGTCTTTCCTTCCTTCTACGTACCTTCTAGCTACATATTTTGTCTTCATTTGAAAAGTTGATACCTATGTGTCCACTTATCATAAGAGACCCTAATTATGAAAATTGGTTGAGCATTGCCTCTTTTAGCCGGATCGTTTGATTGTTTTTCCAAAGAGTTTACTAGATGATTATCTCGATAAGCTATGTTCATGGTTGTCGTGGGATGAAATTTGAATTCACAAAGTTGAAGAATTTTGGCTATTTATGATTGTGTTCATAAGTCACAATGAAGAGAAATCTGAAGAAAAAAAGATGAGACAGGTGGAAGAAAAAGTTCATTCTTCTTCTTTCCTTTATGTGTATTAGGAATGTACAAATTAGTTCCTTGTGTTCCATCTAAAATGGTGCATGCATATCAAGGAGAAGGTATGTGTATCTATTCGTACATATTACAAATCTCAAAAGTTGGGTTATATTCTCTAATTTAATTTATGGGACAAAGGTAATTATCAATATAACGGGTAAGTTTTGTGATTAAAATTTATATCTAATTTATACCCTCCTCCATCTTCATAGCCTTAGCGCAATCCTCCCCACCTCCATGGATGAAAGTAAACAACCAAGCATCTTTTGTCGCATCCTCTTCCACCAACACTGCTCCACACTGGCCCCGACCTTCTCCAACGTTTCTCGCCCCTCGTCTTTCACCAACGATGCTCGGTTCCGGTAACTAGTTACCATAAGTAGATGCTTTGCCAAAGCCATGTAGAGAGGTCTTCTCCGTCATGGAGAGAAGTCTCCTCCGTCTACGGCGCTTCTCTCTCCATCTCGCCGCATTCCCTGCCCCGTTGAGGTTCCCGTGGAGCGCGCCTTCAGTGGCTTGGCTACGATTTGTAGCAGTTGTCGAGGCCGGTGAAGTTAAATCCCGGCGGCGGCGGCGAGATGACGGAAAAGATTTGGACAACGTCGTGATGTGTGGATATGGGTTCGGCTTCGACAGTGCAACCGCCCCCGCCTCGTGTTCACTATGCGTCTTCCCTGCTTGGCTTTGACCGCCAATTGAGAGTTTTGGATGTGGGTTAGGGCGATTGAGGGTGATTTTGTAGGGTATTTATTTTCAATTTTCAATTTCGCTTATACCCTTTTAATTAATTGTTTTTTAGAATTAAAAATAAAAGATCACTATGGTAGAAGGCTTCATTCCATGACATGAAAGCTTCATTCCAATATCAAACTTTGTCATCCAAGAATTGGTAAAGGAGAAGAAACAATTAGAGACATGTAACATGGAACTAACAAAGTTATATAAGGACAATGTTGTTGAGATGGAGAAGCTTTGTTTGGAACTTGCATTAGAAAAAAACTCTATTATTATCAACTACAATTGGAGAAAGGGAAAGAAATACAAATCCACATCAGATTCATAGTTAACTCAAACTCTATTATAGAGTTAATAGTCTTGTTTATGTATATGAATGTTGTGATGATATAGTTTGCATTGTAATCTTACTATAATGGTCTTGTTTATGTGTATGAATGTTGTGATGATGAAGTTTGATTTGTAATCTTACTATAATGGTATTGTTTATGTGTATGAATGTTATGATTATTGACTCTTTCAGTTGAATGTAATGTACTAGATTTTCTACCTGAGTATCACAACATATAAGATGCACTAGTTCACAGTGTAATGTTTCACAACTAGATTCACACGAAGTGTCTTACATCAAGCATAAAACTTGCACCAATTTCACAGTTAACACAAACTTTGGAATGTCTTACATCAAACATATAAGATGCAACAACTAGCAGTGTAATATTTCACGTCTAACAAATACATAAAATATGAAACAACTAGATAAAATTCCAACAATCTAAACTTAGGGAGAAACTAGCAACGTAATCCAAACTTTCAGCAATCTAAACTTAGGGAGCGTTGGTGGAATGCTTTCTTGGTAAGCGTCTCAAAGTTGAGATAGAGTGGTACTCACTATTCTGTTTGATCTAGGAGGAGTATTAGATAAACTTCCTGCTTGGCTGGTCATCACATTGAAATTGTCAACATGTGTAGATGTTGTACTAGGTGTAGTTGTTGTGCTAGGTGCAAATGAATTTCCTGCTTGGATGTCCTCTCCTAGTAGTATGTTGACCATAGTAGATGCAACTTTTTACCAATATAAAAGAAACAAGTTAACATTAGTAACATTATCAAAGATTTTACAGTAACAATAAAACAAGTAATATAAATCATACTTTCTTTGTGTATTTTCTTTTTTGAGATCCAACAAGGACAATATTAGTGTTTCTTGGCCTTCCACCATGATTCACAAGCTTAACTAGTGGTTCTCTTGGTTGATTTGTACACTTATTTTTGTAATGTTCTTCACCTCCACAAATTTGAGCATTTGACTTTGTCAAGACGAATCATTTACTTTTTGCTTGGTGGCTCTTCACCAAGTCCTTTTCTCTTAGACTTCTTAGGTTTTTTTAGGTTGGACAATATACATTGGTGGTTCTAGGGGAATTTGAGATGTTGTCTCCCAATTTGTCTCTCCAAGTTGTGGCCGAATTATGCATGCATATGCCCTCAGATATGTCTATTTAATGTAATAAGGGTACACAAAGTCTTCTAGCTTCCTTCTATCCTTGAAGATGCAACACATTGCATGTGGGCATGGAATTCCAATCAAGCCCCATCTGTTACAACCACAACTTTTTCTCTCCAAGTCCACAACATATGTCTTGCCACAATGGTCCACATGAAATCTATGTCCACCTCCCGAAGTAAGTACACAGATCTTTAGACCAATTTCTGTAGCAGTCTCTAACTTCTTCATTGCCTTTGGTGTGTAAGAACCCATATATTTTTGAATACCTTTGATGCTTTGCTAAAAATATTTTCATAAGTTGGCTCTTGATCCACTCACACATTGACAATAATGGTTTCTCTCTTGCCTCTAAAATGAATGAGCTGAAAGTCTCACAAATATTATTCAATAACATATCAGACTTTGTATAATGTCTGAATTCATGCTTGGACCATGAAGTTGGGTTTACCTCCATTAAGTAGTTGTATGCAGCCTCATCCATGTCTTTGATCTCTTCCATGGCATACTTGAAGTCTGTGAGGGTTGATGTCCTAGTTGCAACCCATAAAGCATCCTTGAAGCATTTTTCTGGAAATCTCATCTTAAAATTGTTGTGTAGGTATCTTACACACACCCTTGTATCAACTGATGGCACGACATCATTGAATGCTACAATTAAACTGATATGCCTTCGGATGGCGAGGCCATCCGTCTATCCGGATAAGAGGACCCCGCAAGCGGCATGTCTAGCCATGACATGAAGCTTGCCATTTTGAGTATTTTCCTTAGTTATTTCCCTTTACTAATTACGTAATAAAAGAAGGAATATTCTTGTGGAATATTTCATCTTGATCTTATCTTTTAGCTTTTGATCTTATCTTTTAGGTTATCCCTTTTTGGGCTTTTCGTTATGGACTTGTTTGGCCCGTTGGCCCATAGGTAGACAACACCCTCTATATAAGGATGTGTTGGCCTTTCTTTGTAATCATGTCTAATTTGAATCCAAGAATAGTGAAGGGAAATCCTCTCTTGGTTTAGGCATCACTCTTCTTCCACCTCCTCAAATATCTATCTTGGATCTAGTCTTTGATCCAAGAACTCATACTCGAGGATCCTTTTGAAGGATCAACTATCCCGCTCCACCTCGTGGATGATTCGATCAATCTAGATCGGATCGACCGTACGGTTCCGCATCCATTTCTAAAGCCATGTCAACCATATTCTATCGTTTGATCCGCCTCGAACGACCAAGAAGGAGTAGTTGAAGTTTCTCCTCGATCTCGATCGCCCCCGTTTTTATCATTTGGTATCAGACCTCGGGATCGAGGTCAAGTTCTTTACTTTTGTTCTTGATCGTTCATCATCGTTCTTCATTGTTCTTTGAACTTTCTTGAGTTCTTCTTCATATGTTCATCATCATTCTTCGTTGTGCGTCATAAATCATCATGATGCATGACGATGATGATCCGTTTGGTTTGTATGGAGAAAAAGTTGCCAAAGTGGTCCCACAACGGTGTTTGAGTCCCCAAGAGAAGTATGACTTAGCCAAGGCGGAAAATGTTGCTTTGAAGCGTGAGCTAGGAATTTTGAAGGCACAACAAAAGTTTGATGCTTTGACTTGAGAAAACACTTCCTTGAAGCAAGAGTTAGAAGCTCTTAAGGCCCAAGGTTTTGCCCACAAGATGGCCGCCCAACCCAAGGATCACCAAGCGGTGGCACAACCAAGGTGTGAGTTGGTTGTCACCTCTTTGTGTGATGAAGTCGAATCCGTGGGAAAAGTCATTGAAGAATGCACCGTCATCGACAAAGTCGAAGTCATCATCGACAAAGTCGAAGCCGTCACCAACAATGGCACTATGATCTTGATGGACAACAAAGTTGAGCCACCCGTTCCGAGGTTTGTCTTTGTTATGTCAAATTATTTACCTCCCGACTCACCTTTGCTTCTTGTCGGCATGCCCCCAATGTTCACCCTAAATGGTCTTGACAGCATGGTAGACAAGCTCACCGGCGACACCATCCACATGTACAATAAGTATGAGCCACCCAATCCGGAGTTTGTCATTGTTATACCACCCGGCTTGCCACCCATCAAAGGCTTTGTGCAAAAATTCAAGGAGTACCGGCGCCATCAACCATCACTAATCTGTTACCGGTACTTGATCTCGTGCCTTGACGGCACATTTGACAAGCTCGGCGGCACCATCATCGTGAAAGATACAAGTCCAAGCCGCCCGACTCCGAGAATGAGCATCCAAAGTTCAAGTCAAGGGTCTTGTTCTCAATGTTTCTCCTTTCTTTTCCGACCGTGCAAACGAGGACGTTTCACAGCCAAGAGGAGGAGAATGATATGCCTTCAGATGGCGAGACCATCCGTCTATCCGGATAAGAGGACCCCGCAAGCGGCATGTCTAGTCATGACATGAAGCTTGCCATTTTGAGTATTTTCCTTAGTTATTTCCCTTTACTAATTATGTAATAAAAGAAGGAATATTCTTGTGGAATATTCCCTCTTGATCTTATCTTTTAGGTTATCCCTTTTTGGGCTTTTCGTTATGGACTTGTTTGGCTCGTTGGCCCATAGGTAGACAACACCCTCTATATAAGGATGTGTTGGCCTTTCTTTGTAATCATGTCTAATTTGAATCCAAGAATAGTGAAGGGAAATCCTCCTCTTGGTTTAGGCATCACTCTTCTTCCACCTCCTCAAATATCTATCTTGGATCTAGTCTTTGATCCAAGAACTCATACTCGAGGATCCTTTTGAAGGATCAACTATCCCGCTCCACCTCGTGGATGATTCGATCAATCTAGATCGGATCGACCGTATGGTTCTGCATCCATTTTTAAAGCGATGTCAACCATATTCTATCGTTTGATCCGCCTCGAACGACCAAGAAGGAGTAGTTGAAGTTTCTCCTCGATCTAGATCGCCCCCGTTTGTATCATAAACCCTCTAGTTCCAAGAAAAAAGTATGGTCAACAATAACAGAAGGTAGTTATAAACATAAACAAGTACACATACCATGGTCAAGCTTGAACAAGTAACTCTAACTCCAACTTCAAGTATACACTAAAATTCCAGAAAGTAACTCTAAATATAAACAAAAAGTAACTCTAACTCAAGCTATAAACATAAACAAGTATACATACCATGATCAAGCTATAAACAGAAAGTATACATACCATAAACTAGTATACACTAAATTTTCATATAACAACATAAACAAGTAGACATACCATAAACAAGCTATAAACAGAAAACTCAGACTTCATATAACAACATAAACAAGTATATAATAAAATTCAAGAAAATAACATAAGCAAGTATACAATAAAATTCTAAAAAATAGCATATACCTTTTGTCTATCTAACATGAATGCGAGATTACTCCCCCCAATATCTTGAATCAAAAATTCCAAGAACCATTCCCATGTTTCTTACCTATCTGCCTCAACAACAACATAAGCAATGGGGAATATGTTATCATTCCCATCTTTACCAAAATCCACTAAAATTTGCCTTGTGTAAGCTCCCCTCAGATGACAACCACCAAGACCTATGATTGGTCCACAACCTAATAGAAAACCTTGCTTCTAGGCTTGTAGATACACATATAATCTATAAAACAATGTTTGTTTTTTTTTAAGTTGTCTAGACACACTTTGACAAAAACAGAACTTCCAACATTACACTTCTTCACAGTTGTTGCATAGTCCCAAACTCTACTATATTGTACTCTAGCATCCCCTTGTGTCAACACCATTGCCCTGAACCTAGCTCTTTAGGCCTTATTGGATGTAATTTGCACCTTATGATCCCTTTTCACAACAATTACAAATCCCTTCAGTTTCTAGTCTAAATCATCACTATAGTGTTTTATGTACCTTTCAACCAACCAAGCAGATGTCAATTTAGTATTCTCATGTTGTCATCCACATTCATGTGTAGAGTTGAAACTCTGCAACTAAAAAGTACCATCTGCACATATCTTTCTAGCACAAGCCTTGAAGTTGTACAAAACTTTCCCCAATTACACTTCTTCTAGCATGTTTCATAATAAAATCACACTTCTTTTTGCAATAAGCTGAAACTTTACACTTGTCATTGTGCAAGTAATAGAAATCACCCCACGTCTCAATGACAAACTGTCTTAAAGCCTTCCTAAAGATCTCATTAGAGCCAAGTATCATCCCTACCTTCAGGCATTCTCTTGAAATCGGCTAGATGGTTTAATTTTGGATTCCTTTTGTGTGGCTCACCATCAGAATTACTAACACTATTCAAATACACAAAATCAACCTCTTCATCTTCATCAAACAACAAAACTTCACACCAGCATTTAAAACATCTTCATTTACAGTAGACATCTCATCTACAAGGGGAACTCCTTTGAAAACTTCATAACAAGTATTAAACATTCCCATCAAACAACTCATTATCTTCTTCATCACTGTCTTTGAAGTTGTAATCTTCATCATTAGAAGAAGACTCAATTCCTAAAATGTTTATTTCTTCATCTGAACTTTCATCAGAAGTAATTGTAGATAGGTTGGGAGATGGGTCAGGAGCTAGGTTGGAAGATAGGTTTTGTGGTTGGCAAATGGAAGAGTTAGGGCTTCGTGTCTTTTGTAAGAGGAGATATTTCTGGTTGTGAAGTTAGGGTTAGTGATGTAGGTGGTATTGAGTAAGAAAGGAATTTGGAAATGGATTGAGATTGTGGGATTTGTTCCATCACGTTAGTTGGGCTTAACTGATCACTTCCAACTAGGCATGGGGCCGGTTTGAACCGAACCGGTTTTCAAACCGGCCCAAACCGCCGGTTTGGCAAACCGGCGGTTTAGGTTTGGCCGGTTTAGGTTTGGGCCGATTCAAGGTTTAGGTTTCGGTTTGTCTTTTCCGAAAACCTAAACCGGCGGTTTGGGCCTCCAGCCGTTTTTTTTTTTGAAAAAACCCAACGGCTCTTTTAAAAGAGCCGTTGGAAGATTAGGCCTCAACGGCTCAAAAATGAGCCGTTGGGGCCTTTTATAATATTAAAAAAATAAAAAAAAATAAAAATTAATAAATCTCCCCCACAATTTATCCTAATTTCCTATAAATATCCATTCTCTCTTCCTCTACAAATCACACAATCTACAACTCATCTTCTCTACTCTCCTAATCTCTTATTCTCGAATTCTCGATTCCTCGTATTCTCGATATCTCGATTTCTCGTAATGGCAAACCCAAGTGATCAAATTCCCTCTTCTCAATACTTTCCTAGCACCCAAGAGAGCGAAACACAAATGCCCGGCAATCCCGATGTTACCGAAGTTCCACGAAGAAGTCTCCTCCCTCCGAAAATGGTTACATCCGAAATATCTACGAATCATTACACCAAGGGGGAGCCGGTGAACGAGTATTGTCAAGTGGCATGCAACTATTGCCCGAAGGTGTACAAGTGGAAGGTGAAGGGCGGCTATGGGACATTGCAAACTCACATGGCAAACGTCCATCCGGAGAAGCTCGGGATTTCACGGGGACAAACACAATTGTCCCACGGGTTTGCATTTTCTACCTCTCATTCTCCTTTATTTACATATAATCATAGTGAAGAAAGTTTAGGATTGACCGATGTTATTTGTTCACATTCATTACCGTTTCTTATGCCGAATATGAAGAAGTTAGGGAATATAACACTAGATATCTTCAACCTTCTTTTAAACCAACTTCTAGGAAAACCGTTTCAAAATTAGTTATTAAATCTTACTTAAAAAAGAAAGAATTTTTTTATCGAATTTGGCTAGTTTTGAACATCAAGTTTCAATTTGTAGTGATATTTGGAGTACACAATCACAACAACATTTTTACATGGGAATTACTTTACATTTTATTGATAACGCTATGTTTTTGCATAAATATGTTATTGGTTTTCGGCATTTTAATCAAAGACATAATGCACTAGGCATTGCAAGCATGATTAAAACGGTTTTACAAGAATATAATTTACAACATCGAATTTTTTCATATTCTTTTGATAATGCATCCGCAAATACCGCCGCCGTAAACCATTTGGTTGAGGATGCGGGACAATATATAAAAACTCCTTATACTCATCAAAGAGTGCATGCCATATTTTAAACTTATGTGTTCAAAAATGTTCATCCTATTGCTTTTTCAAAAGATGTTGGAACTCGACTTACAAACTACTTTGTGAAGCCGTACGTTATAAAGTTTTGTACAAGAATTTGCTTCAATTCATGTTCCTTGGTCAGTTTTAGATGATGAAAATGTTTGGGAAACTTGTGCCCATATTTGTAATGTTTTAAAAACTTTTAATGATGCAACTAATATCATGAGTTGTGTTTACACTCCAACATCTCATAGATTTTTAGAAATTGCCGTTAATGTTTCCGAAGCTTTTGTAAAATGTTTTAACATACCTTGTCTCACGGATTGTATGCTTGATATGAAAAATAAATGGCTTAAATATTATCAAGACATTCCCATGATTTATCTTGTAACCGCCGTTTTTGATCCTAGACTTAAACTAGATGATCTTTCCGATTTATTGACTATTTATTATGATTGTTTGTGTGTAAACTTAACACAAGAAAACATTAATGTTCCTAACATTGTGCAACAAGTTAATACCGAAATTGGAAAACTACTTAGTACATTTGAATCTAGTGCTAACTCTTCTTCTACCACACCTAGTCCATCTCCCTCTTCTACTAGTTCATCTTCTTCTCTTTCACTTGCACAACAAGTTTTTGCTAGAAGAAAAAAAACACCTAGACATTCATTTTCAGATGCGGAATATCAAGATTATCTTAACACTTGTTTTAATTTTGATGATAATGTTGAATTTGATATTTTGGATTGGTGGAAGAGAGTAACTCCCAAATATCCAACCTTAGTTAAAATTGTACAACAAATCATGGCCGTGCCCGCATCAACGGTTGCGGTGGAGCAAGCATTTAGCTGAGGCGGGAACATTCTCGGTCACAACCGAACTCAATTAAAGCCCGAGAAGTTGGAGATGCAAGTTTGTATTCAAGATTGGATAAGGGCGGCTAAGCGAAAACAAAGGAATGCACCGGTGTACGACTCCAAATCGGATTCCAACTCCGAAGACGCCGACACTACTTCCGAGTCCGACATCGAAAGGTAAGCGGGATTAAAAAAAAACTCGGAAATCCGAAAAAAGGTAAGTCAAGGTAAGAGAACTACGTGGGCTTTGATTCCTCTTAATCCCGAGAGGATACGTAGGCAACCGGGAAACCGGTTCAAGCCCTTTAATTTTTCCGAGTGTTTTTTGTTAAATTGAATTTATGTTTCTTTTATTTAATTAGTATAAATTTTAATTACTAGTTTTTATATACTAATTTTTTTTATAGTAATTTTTTTATTTTTATATAATATTATTTTTATTTTTTTTAACATAACTACTTTGTATATAATTTTTTTTTTATAAACCGTGCTAAACCGGCAAACCACCGCTTTGCCGGTTTCAAGGGCCCCGGTTCAGGTTTAGTTTGGCCTTGGGCCAAACCTAAACCGCCGGTTTACAAACCTAAACCGCCGGTTTAGGTTTGCAGCCCATGACTACTTCCAACAAGATACATATGCACAATTCTATCATTATCAAAGCATCTAACCATGTGCAGAATATCAATATTTTGACCTCTCTTAACCCAATATGCAAAGTTTTCCTAGTCTAGGAGTACCACATTTCTATAACATTTATAAACCCAAGTTCATCCTTCAACATAATTTCTAGCATAATTTTGGACAACAAATTTGGATCAAAGTCTTCATAAAGCTTAACTTTTCCTTTTCTATAACGTAATTGAATAATTGACCATTTTATATATATATATATATATATATATATATATATTATACTATTATAAAAGGAGGACTTGCTCCTGAACTTCCTGTAATTACCTTACGTTAATTGGCTTTTGGGCTTGGCCCTTTGTTTAACGTGTCATGTGATGACGAACGATGATACACGCGTCGTCTCCTCTTCTTTCTCCGGTTTGTTTCTCCACCGACTCCACCTTCTCAGACAAGCTCTTTAACATCCTCTCTCCTTTCTTTCGGGGTTCTAGGGTTCCACGGTTTTGAATTGATGTTTACAAGTCCCAGTTGACGAAGAAGATTTTGTATTGTCTGCTCAAATTTCCATCACGGATCAAACATCTCACTGACTTCATCCGTCTCTTGTGACCTACTGAAGCTTCGATCGCCTCACTCCCTATCTTCTACAAATCTGCAGAATTCATCGGAAGATGGTGAGGGGGTTTTGGATGCCATTTCAGGGGTTCGAAACCGTACGTTAAGTAACCTGCACTTCCTTTTTTTCTTTCGTCTACTACCCTTTTGCCTTTCTTCAATTTCTCCGTTCCCCAACCCTAATTTCTCATCTTCTTATGCAAATAATTCAATTTGGGTTTTCTAATTTTTATGTTTCGGCGTGTTTCCATGTCTGCCTTCAGGGACGGATCTGCTCCTTGTGTTTTATTCTTTCAAGTTGAGTTGAATAACCTCATCGGCTTTCCATTTCCAGGTTCAGTTTTCTTCTCAAATTCACTTGTCTCACTGTTGAAGCCTTGGATAAGTCTATCTGCTGACTGCTTAAATTTCAAATGTTGATCCATGATAGATGAGCATGGATGAAGTGTATGCATGCATTGCATGCCATTACTTGTTTATTGCAAATTTGAATGTGATTTTTTGGTGTTTTGAGTTTCTTATCCGGTTTTGTATGAACTTAAATTTGCTCGAATTCCTTCTGTGATCTATGAGGAACCAGAGCCGACCCCAATCTATTCGTATTATGATTTTGGAAATACATATGATTTTGATTTTGTCTTGGTAATAGCTTACACGCTGAAATGGCATTTGAGGAAGAAGAACTGATTTTGAAAGATCAGATGATTGTGGGTGCTCAGCATTCTTCCAACAAGGTATTCTTTTCATCACTGTCAAATAGTCATCCTAATTTTCTGTTTTCTGACGATTTTGGTAATGAGTACTGAATCATGCTTTTGTCATTTCAGATCGACTGTCATGTGTCTCGCTGTTATTTTTATTGATGATTATAGGCTTGGGAGCAATTTCGTTTCAAAGCTCGGAAGATGACTATAGACTTATGACCACTATAAGTATTCGAAGAAGAGGTTCTTCCCCAAGAAACTGCTTACTGTTGGTAAGAACTACTCTTTCTATTTTTTGTTTGTTTGTTGCGTTTTGTGGGTTATTTAATACTGATTCAGTTTCATGTTAAGTTCACAAAGATGGAGGAAATGGCAGGGATGGATTGGCTTTGCAGTGACAAAATCGGAACTCTTACATTGAACAAGCTTTTATTAGTTTACACAAAACTTGTTGAAGTCAGTCTATACACTTTAGCTTCTACTTCTACTTTTAAGTTTGAAGTTAACAAACTTCTGCTGGTTTTTTGTCTCGTGTGATCATATAGGTTTTGGCCAAAGAATTGGATGCGGATATGGTTATCTTGATGGCAGCTCGAGCCTCCAGACTTGAAACCAAGATGTTATTGATGCTGCAGTGGTTGGAACATTAGCTTATCCAAAAGTGGTGATGTCATATTGTTATCCCTATAAAAAAAAATCTCAGCAATACATATTGCCCACATATACCCATTTGATTTATGATATATTGATATGGATATGAGCTCATACAAAATATAAACTAGATTTGCAATATAACATTTACTTTTGGTGATTTGTATAGTTATGTTTGAGATTATGATATAGATTTTTTGGTTGCATCCAAAACACCCACTAATCACATAATCTCACAAATTAAGGGGTGTATCTTTAGTTTGATGTGAAAAATCCATTAACCCACCAATTCCATTATCTCCGGTTGAACATTTTTAGATTTATCTAGCAAGGGATATTCCTAGCATTTTTCAAATTCACTCACCTTAGAAGCATTTACATTTGTTCTTATATTGCCGGCTAGGGTCATTAACTTATCTGGATCATGAGGATATTGATTGTAGTATTTTTTCTGCTTTGCATTGCTATCTTTGTGGACAGTAATGGAGAGACCTAATTCAACACAACAACTTTGGTTTCCTGAGTTCGGAACTTTCTGAAAAGCCATGGCCCAATAGTTGGGATACTTGCAGGATTTGTCGGGTTGAGTGGTGCTATTCTTAGACGGCCAAATCATAATAAGAAGATCAAGCTCATACTTTTTGTCCTTTTTTGTATTAATACTTTACTCATCTTTGCTTCTAGGTTTTCTTCTTTTTTTATTTCATATCCTAATTACATTAGATCGTATCGTTTATCATATTATAGAAGTTATAGGCACTTTTCAAATTGATGCATTCTAATTTCAGGAAGTTGAGGTTTTCCATTCAACTCTAAAAGGGGTTTGCAGCTCAACAAATAGGGACTCAGGGTCATCCCAATGAGAGAATAATCATATGGACATTCATCAGTTACTGTAACAAGTAAGAATTTTGTTTCACCCACTTTTGTTATAACATTGTTATACTTTCCTTGTCATGGGAGTGTGATTGGTAGGAGATGACAAATACATAAAAAGTGAGTTTGAACTCTATACTACAATTTATAGGAATCTGTCAATCTGAAGGAAAAAAAAACTAAAGGACTAAACTCTAGCCTTACAATATCTAATTTCCTGGTTTAAGACCAGTTGAAAACCCGATTGACGTACCCGCTACCCAACCTGCCTTTACCTTTTTTGGTTTATAATATATGTATGATTTTGACGGGAGGTAGCTTGTGGTGAATTGGTTTGAACCGGTTCTCATGGTGAGTTGTATGTTGGTTAGCGGCTCAGATTTATTTCAAAGGCGAAAGTGAATTGTTGTTGGTTAGCGGCTCTAGAGATTTGGGTTTATTCAAATTTCAGATTACCAGGTCAAATCGGTTTTGATATTTGAGCTTGACCATTTTCTATAAATGTATGTTGTATAAAACCATACTAATAAATGCTTAAATTTATTGAACATTATAATTTCAAAATTAAACATTCTAATTGCATCAACATCTACAGTCATGTTATAAACTTATAAAATAATAAGCTTAGCATTCTCTTGTCTTGTCTTTAGTATTAATAAACTTTTTCATGTTAGATAACATGGAGCTTGGTAGACTTATAAATTGGTGATATTGTGTTTCCAGGTGAATATTCATTTGACTTTCAATAGCACCTGAACATGACTGCAAAGTACAAATTATAAGTTTATTTGGTGAAATATTCACCCTTCTTAAGTACTTCATCGACTTTTTAGTTTTGTAAATGAGTGATATGCAAAAGTTACCGTTCTAGACTTAAAAGAAGTTATTGGGATTATTTGTGTTTCCAGTTGATAATGATATTGGTCATCCTCTAGAGCACTTCACCTTTTGTACGCACAATATTTAAGCTTGCTGTCAATGTCGCTTTCTTGTTCAGTTTCTAGCTGATGGTTGTCCGGGAATAGTAAGCTATCAATGCAAAATAAGGCAAGGAACATAGGACTTGCTTTTGTGGAAATGGGATCGCCGGAGGAAGCCAAGAAAGCTCTTCTTGAACCTGCTGTTGTCTGGTTTGTTGGCCCTAGATTTGCATAACCGTGTTAAAGCGACGTCAGAGGCTTATGTTGATGACTCTTCTGCAAAGTATATGGGAGTAAATCTCTCTGTTAACAGTTCTCTTCGCCCTATCGTGCTCCCGAAAGTGGAGCCATTACCTCGCTATGCAACCTATACAACCTGGACATTTACAGACAGGTATGTGATGTAACATATGTTGATTTACTGCTTTTATTGTGATTTTTATGTGGATATTCCAATTTGTGCTTACATTTGTGCAGAAACCAGAAAATGGGTGAAGGCCAAAATGTTGATGATAAAATTAGCTTTGAGACATTGTTTTGTAGTTTGGTGTTCAACCCTTTCAGCTCTTAGTCAGTTAGTCATATGTCTATTGTACCCTGATTTAGTATCTAGCTTTGAGCTTTGAAGTTGAGTGCTTGGTCGAAGCTTCTGATTAGGTTGTAGTTTGGGTGTGTTGATTAATATTAGTTCAATACGCAATCCTATATTTATATGTCTATACTTTTTTGTTTCAAATCTATGATACCATTTACCCTCTTAGTTCTGGTTTAGCCAAACATTGAAGGTAATTACATACTAATTTCATGTTAAGTAGTATAAACTTTGATTTTTTTGGTTAATGATGTTTGGTTTTTTCTTTGTGATTTAGAATATATGTTGAGAAGCTTGGTGACTATTGTTGGAATCTTGCTGAGTTCAATTTTGAGCAGCTTGCATATGTAGCTTTGGACTACGAGCAAGAGCTGGAAACTAACTGCCAAGAGCAGTTCTGCCATTGAGAAGAACTACGAGCTTCCTGATGGACAAGTTATCACAATCGGTGCTGAGAGGTTCAGATGCCCTGAGGTCCTCTTCTAGCCTTCTATGATCGGAATGGAAGCTGCTGGAATTCACGAGACTACCTACAACTCCATCATGAAGTGATGTTGATATTAGGAAGGACTTGTACGGTAAAATTATTCTCAGTGATGCTTCAACCATGTTCCCTGTTATTGCTGAAAGGATGAGCAAGGAGATCACCGCCCTTGCCCCAAGCACCATGAAGATTAAGGTGGCCTCTCCTCCTGAGAGGAAATACAATGTCTGGATTGGAGGATCCATTCTTGCATCTCTTAGTTCTAACTTTAATCTTCTTAGTTATGGATATTATATAGCTCACATTTTATAAAGTTATGAGAGTATCATGCTCAGAGTTTATACACATGTATATGTGAGTCACTTTGTCACAAGACTGTTGGATTAGGTAGATGAGCATATTAGGTTTATGTGAAATAGGACATAAATTTTAGATTTTTGTAAATCTGTTACAACTTTGCACAAATCTGAAGCATACAAGAACTTGATGAATGAGGAAGATACTGAGAACTTGAAATGGCTGCAAATATTCAGGTATCTATCTAATTCAACTAATCTGTGACATAAGACTCTATTTTGCTGTCTCTTTTTTAGTATACAGTATGATGATATGTTTCTTCTACAACTACAACAAGTATGATCTGTACAACAAGAGTAAGGTCAGGATAGACGTTTAAAAGGTCAAGCGATACTACCCATCTCTCATTGACTAGGTAATTAATCCTTAACTGCATTGTAGTCAAATGTTCATTTTCAATCTGATTCGCGTTTTCTTACATATTGATCTATCTTCTCTTTTTTTTTTACCAACAGTATTTCCCTGCCAAGTTGAGATGGTAGGAGTCTGCTAAAAATGGCGAATGCGGTATTGGGGATTGTGGATTTTAGAGATGAATCCTGCGTCACCTTAATAAGTGTGTTAAGTGAAATTTATATCAGTTATTGAAGTTGTACCTTAATAAGTGTGTTAAGTGAAATTTATATCAGTTATTGAAGTTGTACCTTGTTAATGTTGTGAAAGAAAAAAGTTGCAATGCTCTACAAAGAGTAATCACTAATTTTTAATTAACTTTGTTGTTAGTCATTTGTGTATATCTTTTCTCTTCTCCCGGCATTAACTTTCTGATTCTTGTCATTTTAGCAAGCTGTATCTTGATGCTGTATTTTGATGCTGTATTTTGTTGCACACAATTTTCCTACATATATTTTTCGGTTCCTTATCTAGCTATCTATTTTCGATTCTCAATTTACAAGGCGCGTGCGTAGCACGTGCATCGTGCCTAGTATATAAAAGGAAATACACAGTCAATAGAGCTTTCAGTCAATACAAAAGACAACAATAAAGAGAATCTTGAAAAACAAAAAATTCCACAAAAAATTCCGGTTTCGATGAACTGCTGCCTCTGCCATCATCCCTATGAATCAGCTGACCATTTGTTTTTCAAATGTCAGTTTTTGTTGGACTCTATTTCCTTGAATAATATTAAACTCGCATTAACATCTAATCGTTTCTCGCATGGCAAGTTCGTAGACAAAATGAATTGGTTATTTAAAAATCTTTCTGAAGCTGATTTCTTATCTGGCTCTTACTTGGTGGAATTTATGGTTTGCTAGAAATCAGAGGATTTTTTCTAATAAAGATCCTCCGAATATTGACACAATAGTTAAAAATCAAATGCATGAATGGAGACAGGGTAATAATGAAATAAAATCTCGAAAAAATGAAACTAGCAAGAACCGAAGGAAAATGAAAAAAATTAAATGGGAAAACCAGAAAAAGATTCTATCAAATTAAATTTTGATGGATCTAAAAAAGTATCTGGATCATCTGCGTATGGTTTCATTCTTCGTAATCAGGATGCTATGACTGTTTCTCTTGGCTATGGGAGATGTGGCGACATATCGGCCCAACTTGCTGAAGCATTTGCGCTAAGAGAAGGTTTAGTTACGGCATATGATTTGGGGATCCATAATATTGAAATTGAAGGTGATTGCCTGATGGTCATTAATTCGATCAAGAAGTTATGAAAACCTCATTGGGAGCTGGATTTGATTCTGTCTGATATTTCTAATATCCTTCGGGGTTTTTATCTTCCATGTGTTTGGAGAGGTTAATGGTGTCGCAGATTTGCTGGCAGATTTGGGTCACGGTTGCCTCCAGCCGGCATGCTCGTCCACTTCACAAGTTGAGGAGTTCATCCGCAAGGATGCTTTAGGGAAAAAAATTTCGAGGAGATAATTTTCCCTAATTTCTTATCCTGTAGTATCAAAAAAAAATAAAATAATAAAGAGAACAAGATTAAAATTCAAACATTGAATTGGGTCCACACAAACAATTGCATTGATATCTACACATTTCTTTATTTAAATTTGTTTGAATTGGATCCACACAAACAATTGCATTGATATCTACACATTTCTTTATTTAAATTTAAGATGAGTACTTCTGTTTCATCTTGTTATAGTAAATAATTTAAAAAAACATTTGTACAAACGTTTCACTTTAAGTTTTAATTTTTTATATTACATTTATTTTTTTCGTTAGTATAAACAAATAAAAGGTGATTTTTATTAGAAATAACCTTCAAATTATATCACCAAAAATAGTAAATAAATGAAATCACATTATGTACGGTGACATTTGACCTAATGACATTTGACATTTTAACCCAACAAGTGAACTTGTTTTAACGATTCGAACAAGCCCTTAAGAATATTCTTCGGTTACACGATGGAGTTTGTCTATTGCGGATCGGATGACGATCCATATGCCTATCAGAACACGAGATGATAATAGCAAAAGCTCTGAACAAATCAATCCATATCCGAAGCCTCCTCTTCATCTTCGTCCAGAATGTAGACCAAGGCACGCTTTTTTGTGGCGAAAACACAAGCAACACCTCTGGATGCTTTTAGCAAGAAAATATCAAGATTTCAGAACTCAAAAATAAGGAATTTTGCAAGTTCATAAACGAATATCAAATGTTGTAAACTTTGATAGGCTACTTACCACTTACAGCCAGTGGTTGCACCACCGTATGAGGAATGCTTCGAACTTTTTCGTCCTCCATTATCAAAGGGAAAATAGAGTCCTAAGATTCAGAAGATGATCAAGATATCATTGCATAAAACATCTAGACTTTTTTATTAACAAATTCAGCAATCAGCATATTTTAATAAGCTAACACTATTTAGCATTAGATGCCAGTTCATTCAGCCACTTCAGAAGGAACATGCTTAACAAAACCTCAAAGGCTCAAACTAACCATCAACAGATCATAAATTCACAATTCTAGTAAATTGGCCCTAGTAATTTGCTAAACCGATATAGAAGGTATTGTGACACTAGAAAAACATACCTTTAGCCCATATGATTTCCAGAAATCCATGCTAGAGTCCAAAGATACAAAAGGAAGGTTATCTGCTTGAACAATCATCATATGAGCACTCCCACTACTATCCGAATCCACTGTGATTTCATTCAGTATGATAACAATCTGACATTCCTGCAAATAAGAACGTCCGCTTTAGCGACAATAATTCCCCCCTTTTTTTGAACAGAAGGGAGGGCGTGTTCTATATCACGCTTTTTGTTTGTTTTTACGGTCAGGAGAAGCGGCATCAAGAAGTGAAGTGTGATCAGTTACATAATACAAGATCACTGTGATTGAGAGGCAAAATGCATAGATCAAAACCCCTGCTGTAGATGGAGATTAAAAAGATGACAGATACGAGAAGCAAAGAAAACTATGCCGGTGAGGATCTTCATCTTACCTTATAGAGAGACAAATCAACACATTCAAAGCCATCGGGGACAGACAAGATCAAGGCTTCAAGTGAGGCATACCCCTTCTTAACATTGCTATTGTGATCGACAACTCCTCTAACTAAGCCTATACAATTTCTAACATCAGAGAAGGATCCATCAGGTATTCTGAAAGTGACATAATCTGTAAGGTTTTCGCATGTCTCGTAAGTTGAATCATCCTCAAGTGTGTCCTGCAGAAAAGAAGATGTCAGACAGCAACAAACAACTAAAGACAACAAAAGTTCTATACTTAAACAGTAATGAAGATTATGAATCACACTTCTTTTTGCAATACCCCGATTTACATTTTTTCCATTCAAATAAACTTATTAGATAACTTTTTGCAAAGCCCTATAAAATGCATTGTACTAGGACATTTCTGGTGGACAACCTAAAAGTCTATTTCAGGTCCTTGATGTACTAGCCTAAACATCAATATAAATAGCTTCAGCCTATAGGTTGCAAAACAATGATTAACAAGGTAGTAAAGAGCTAGTCCAGTTAGGCATGTACTACTTCCTACCTTAAATTGCAATCACCATGGAGTGGCTATAAAAAAATTCATAGAAGCTAACTTTACCCTAGACTTAGTGTAACAATGAAAACCAAATTTCATTTTTATAGAATGCTAAGGAGCTAAAAGTAGTTGTCAGAAAAAGGTAAGAAGAGTAATAATACATAGTATTCTGTGGTTGATGCCACAAAGGAAATATCTTGCCCAATTAAATAATGGAAGTGACCAAGCTGGAGATTGGGCAAGTCAGGTCTGGTCATTTGATTTTAGCTTGGTATCTAGTCAATTCATTCAGAAAACACAAATACTTGAGTTGAGTCGAACAGAATTAATGCATTTTAGTTTCAGGTCTACTTAATCCGTTAATCGGGGTAGTCAGGGTTCAGTTATTGCTAATTTTGGATTCATTACTTCATATTTCAGTTATTTTTGGGTTCTTTTCTGCATGTGCACATGCATATTTAAGTGCATGTCATGTATAGATTCTGCATGACTTATATTTTAGGGTTGGGTTGTTTCATATAGGGTATAGTTTGAGGTTGGCTCAATTCAATTATTCAGTTGAAGAATTGAATCAATAAAGTTCGGCTAGTTTCAAATAATATATTTTGACTATATTTTTTTGGTTTCGCTTTGGTCGGGTTTCCAAGTTGGTTAGGGTATTATTTCAAGCCAGGTTATATAAGGCCTAGAAGTGCACCACACTAGGTGCATATACGAATAAACACTCATTACTTTGTAACCAACTATGACATTAATCAACAATGAAGTCATAAAGTCCAACTTTCTCCATTTTCTTCAGAGTTACAATCTCAAATAACTGCATACTAATTAACCATCATGAAAATACCAATTTGGATAAATGACCTCTATGATCCACATCCATTCTTTCATCTATTGACCAACACCGGAATATTGATCTACAAAAATTCAATAGCAAGGCACATACCTTGTAGAATGATACTGAAGATGGAACATTGGGGGCTGACTGAAAGGGACATAAAGGTAGTACATGTTGGCAAAGGATCTTCTTAGAAATCGTAGTACAAGGCATACTGAAGGTCTCCTTCAAGCTAAATATGACATGAAAGTGGTTAGAAGTCATGCCAAAAAATCTCTCATATGAAGCTTGGTTTGCTGTAAGAAACTCATCTCATCATCCTACTTCCATTTCTCTGCTTCATTCATTAATCATTTTAATTTGTTTCCTTCCTTGACCTGTTTCTCGAATTATCTGTTAAAAGTCTTAAGTTTCAAATCACTTAGAAGCATATAGTCTTTACTGACCTACATTGACTTGATTTCGTCAGTTTTCTTAGATTTTACAACAGAGAAGCTATCTAAAAGCCAGTGATACTATTTTTTGAATGTAAATTAGTAATACTTAATATAGTCATTCCTTTTGAGCATGCATAGCAATTTAATTGCATCCTATATAACTAAATGTACCATATTCTCATGAAAATACAGATAGACCATTATAGGTTAGTTGGCTATTAATAGGAGAAGGCAATGTAATTGTGGGCATCTTTGGCAATTAATAAAAATTCATTTCTCTTTCTCTGATTCTCTTCCCAATCTTTCTCTTCTCTGCATCATCTTCTTCCTAATATCCCTCTTTCTTTCCTAATATCTTCCTTTCTCCTTCGATCTCCCTCTAATATCATCTATTTCTCTCTTAATTCTTCATTCCTAAGTGAGAACATAACACATTGTTTACGTACATATGTTGTTCAGGCAAATTATTAACCAAACTATGATTTCTGACTGTAGTCATTTTTTCACAACAACCAACATCCGTTTTTTCTAAACAAGCTTCAATGGTAATTAACTGCATCAAGCATTAAAAAAAAGGAAAGTCCAATAATATTACCTCAGCTCCAAAAACTGGAATTCCTTAGCCAAAGTCCTTTGCATACTTTTATTGTCTAAAAATCCACCTAACTTGACTAATTCTTCAATTCGCTGAATTGTAGCCCTGAAGAATTTGAAATACAACATAAAGAGCGAGTATAGATGGAAATGTAATTATGTTTTACAAGGTATACCAGTAACTCAGACATGGAAGTAAGCTTCATGAAGCCTCAAAGAAAGTCGGCATCAACACTGAGGGCAGTACTTTTAACTAGAATAAAGCAGGCTAACTAGACTAGAGTATCAATGAAGAGCACCAACACTGATGGCAGTACTTTTAACTAGAATCTGAATGTATTGAAATTCAACATCATTTATGGTCCTACAACAGATGCATCATGAAATTAGCTGCCAAGATGATTCCAGTTAAAGCTTCAAAAACAGTATCAATTAAGAGCATAACTATCTTTTTCTTGCTTATGAAACAAGGACAATTTAGTTTAATAACAGGCAGGAGTCAATTAAGTAAATGTGTTTAATTTGCAGAAGACATGTTTCAAGATTAATTTTCCCTAGTGCAACTCTCTAATGTAAGCAAGCATAGGCTAGTCAAGCTCTGGAACTACTTAGATTAATTTGTTAATAATCAATATGCACTCAAACAGCCTGTTTACTAGCTCTGCATCTAGCCATCTAGGATATTCATCTCAAACTTGAAGGACGGTTTGTCTAGTATACATAAAGTACAAGAGTGAGACCAGCATTCATGGACCTAATTTTAACCACTTACTAGTATACTGAAGTGTTGAATAATTGTAGTGTAAGTAGCTTCAAATCCATCTTGCTTGATGCTTAGTGACTGAATGTTGTATTCAGTTTTGAATGTTTAACATAGTAACAAAGGAACAGATAGAACAATTGGGCTTGTTAAATATTGTCAGCAGCTAATGTTACTAAAAAGTTTTTAATTTTCTGTATGTAACAAATCAGTCAACATGATCACTAGGAATTAAATCATCTATTGTGGTAGAAATAAACTTACAGATCAAGCTGTACACAGTAATCAACTGCAGATTGGTCCAGCAACAGTCCAACCGGATCTTGGTCATAAAGGAACTTTAAGAATAAAACTACAAGTTCGCTGCATAATTGGAGGTTTAGTGACAACAAAGGATCCAGACGAAACAATCGTAACTTGATAAGAAACAAGAAGTAGAGGAAATATATACCTGTTATACGATGGGAGTTGATCAGTCGGTTCTGACATTAGTATCTTAATAGACTTCTGTAGCCAGCTGAAGAAATTGGTAAACTGGATAGGACCACAGACAACAAAAATATGAACAACGGGTATAAAAGGAAACAATTGATCACATCTCACCATTGCTTTCTCAAAAATAACGAGTCAAAGGCAAAAAGACCACTATCGCATGGAAAAGGATGAATCTGAATGTATTGAAATTCAAGATTCTAAAACATTGCCACATTAAATGAAATGAATTAAAAATAGAATATTAGAATAAGGAAAACCACACATAATCTAGCTCATTTTGCACAAAACACACTTTTTATAAGAAAAGTTTCATTTATTGGTTACCCATGTTTACCAAGCAGTTCAATAATCTTACACACTTTTGTGGAAGTTATCCAAAAAAAATTTGTTAGGAATAAATATGACATAGACTTTGAACTATTGACAGTTTACTCTTGGGAACAAACTTAAGCTTGCCGGCTTGCCCTAAGCGAAATTAACTGGATACAAGTGTTTAACTACACAAGGTAAATAATGGAGGGACAACAATCTCTAATACATATTGGATTAGGATTGTTGATTGGTAAATATCAACTGATCTACAAGAAATATCCCAGGATGATGAGCCGTTTGATAGAACTTGTAGGTGTCGTTCTTAGAAATTTGTTTAACGCACGTACTATTTATCAAACCGACTGACTTTCAGAGTCTATTCTTTCTTCAAAATTTAATAATTTCCTGCAGCCTGCAGCCTGGAGACTGCTGACTCTGCTCCCACATATAATTGGTAAGAAGAAGAAAGTACTCACGGAAAAACACACATTATTACCTGCTGGGTTACAGATGAGAGAATCTTCAAGAAACGTTCAACTTGAACAAGTAACATCCCTACTCTTTCAGTTGCATTTTGAATAAGTGTCTCGTCTAAACCAATGCAACCATAGCGTGAACGCCATCTTGAAAGACCCCTGAGTTCTCCAATTCTAAAACCAATCATTTCTGCTGCAGGCTGATCAATTGGAAAGAAACATTAGATATACCTTGTTGCACTAAAGTCAACTATAACAAATAGACAAATAGCTCAATCTCCAAACAAAATTTTAGTAAATTAATCATCCAGATAGATGTTTGTCTTTCCTTTCCAGGAATTTTTTTTATAGATTGTTGCTACAGCATTGTCTATTTTGTCTTTAACCTGAAGTAGGAACTATGCGGTAGCATGCCTCTGATCTAAAAGCACTATTGCTATCAGAACTCAAGAACCATGTACTTCGTTCTAAAAGTCTAAAAGCACTGCAAACCCATGAGTGGATGAGAGAAAACCTGAACTTAATACACCTTCTCATACTCATGTCACTAGACTAGAAATCAACATATGCACATTAAAGGGAGCACCTTAAAATATTTTACTCATTCTAATACTCCCTATGTAGAATCTACAATTTCCCAAAGCATCCAGCTAAATACTGCTGCAGAATGAAGGTTCTAGCGGTGAAAGCCCTAAATTATCTTGGGCTTGAACGCATAATCTAGAACCGCGGTAATAGCAGAGAGATGGTGACATTTCAGGAGATAACTTGAGACAGAAACTAAATAGAATTTGATACTATTATTTTCATTGGTTGTTTTGTTGGCTCTAGTTACGGTTAAGTTATTGAAAATAACTTCACCTAGAATTGAATGAATCTCAACCATTGAATGATAATCCAATGGCTAGATTAAGTTTATCTTCTCTCTCCAAATCTTTTTTATTTTCAATTACCTTTTTTGATTTTAATGTTTTCAATGAGATTTTGAGAACTTCACCTAGAGTAATTCTAAGGGAACTAGACCGCATTTTGTTATATTTCATGATAGACTTCCAAATATTTATATTAATATTCGGATCTTCTAGGATTCATGCTATTATTGTCTTTGAATATGGCTTACACCTGCAATTGCTAAATAGTTTTGGCTAGTGAAAAATAAAATCACTTTTTGCCACTTTATAGTTCCCCCGTTCATAATTCTTCTCTTCATGTTCCCTCCCCCAGACTTTCTAATTCATACAATACCGCACACTTAAAACTTAGAAAACTTGGATCATTAAGTCAATTAACAATTAGACATGCAAAATCTAAAACTGCAACATATTCTAATCATACCTGAAGGTGATCCAGTACAACAAGCTGAAGCTCCTTTCCTGTACTACAGACAGCCTTTGATACACGCTTAAGTCCCTGATTAAAACACCTACAACCAGATCAGAACTAAAGAAGTCCGTATAGTGATGAAAAACTGCACAGCAAAGCAGCAAACATACCGATTCACCCAGGGAATTGACTAAAAACTGATGGATGGGTGGACTAGTCCGAGCACCACCTAGAAGGCTGAGAAACTCTTCTTGAGCTGACGAGTCAATACCTATGAAAGCAGATGCACAATTAATTGAAAGTAAAATGAAGAATGAGGGTAAGCAAATATAAAATTAGGATTACCATGGTTGACAATGAGTGTGGAAAGAGAATTGAACTTCTCATGAAATGTGTGCAGTGCATCACACCATTGTTTGTGCATGACTGAAATTGATGTTTTGACAACCTCGATTAGATTTTCAATGTTAGAGGCTTGCTGAGCCACTTGATGAAGTTCATTTCTCCTGCAAATTCAATAATAAAACCTTCAGCAGAATTAAATCTGTTGTAGATTTCTTCAGCATGTAGTAAATTCAGTCTTGCATTAGAAGGGAGGGTGAAAAATATATGTATAAACAGCATTCAATATCATAATAAATTTATGCCGGAAGACTATAGTTAAACTAACAAATTACAATAATATAGAAACTGTTAAGTCATTTCCAATGGAAGATCTTTTCTAACCAGGTATGATAGGGTTATGCACTGAATTAAACATGACATCTAGGAAAGTGATCTAGGTCAGTCAAATTAAAAAGAAAACTCAACATTCTCAGGCATGTTTAGTCACCTCCTGTGGAAGATAGAAGTATCTAGCACCATGCAGTGAAAGCCTGTTAGTCTGTCTGCAGATAAATGTAGATGTCCAGATTCAACCTTTTGAACTGAGATTGCCCCAGCAAATGTGATGATCAGACGGCAAAGATCTTTTGATAAAGCAACCTAATGCAATAAGGAACGTGTATAACTATCAAACTGAATAAATTTGTATGCCATTAGTGTTCATGTAAGAGGCAAAAAGTTTCACAATCTAGTATGACTGTAATCCACATGGATACTGAAATATATACATATACAAAATGCATCATATCAAACACCTGAGATAAAAATTATTAGTCTGATGGGTGCACAGCAATAACAACATTTATGGCAAAACAATTATAACAGAAGGCCTGCTTCAAATCTGACAACTAACAATAATACAGAAGCTGATATATATGGCTTATTTATCTTCATTAGTTATGTTGTAAAATTAGAAGGTCAATGAATATATACTTGCTATACCTTACAGATGGATGCATTCAGAATTTGGCATGTTGCTTGCTCACCCTCAAGTTGAACAGCAGAAGCAAACTGGAGTATATTCTGCCAAAACAAACCATAAGAAGCATGAAATACATCACAATGGAATCACTGAAGCAGTAACACAAACTAACAACAATCTTTTCTTGTGAAGTTCTAGTACCTCCAAATATCAATATCATTCCAGAACATCATAAGTTACAAATATTAAAACAAGAGAATCAGGCACCTAGTGTTAACCAACAAGTAAACTTCATACATTTTGTCTTATATGGCCTAATTTTAAAAAAAGCTTTTCTTATTCCAATATGGAAGTGAACCAGCATTGTTTATAATAAAAAATTTTCTACAGCATTTGTAACAGTTGGGAGGAGCTATACAAGCAATTTTACCCAGCATCAAACTCTTGACTTCTACAAGAAAATTTTACAAAAAGTGGACAAAAAGACAAAATTCATTAGAAAATCAGAGGAAGATACCATAAGCTTCTACCTGTTACTCTACTGCAAAATCTTTAAAATGAAGAAGCATCAAATGAGAGTCTTGAGACAAGCATTTAACTACATAAATACATCATTTCAAACCGGGATGAATTAGTGTATGAATCCATATGCCATTTTATACGCAACTCCAAGCTCCATTCTAGAAGATGCGTGCACACAATAAGTCCTCATTTATTAAACGCAAGTTTTTTCCTTACCCAGATCCTAATCAATTATATCAATTCTTCTGAAAGAAGATCTCAGAAAGTGATATTCTTCAGTCTTATGTGAAAGAAGTCATGTACAGATGAGAGAAACTAATATGTATATTTGTTTAAACTTAACTTCATCATCCAAATTTCATAACTCCAGTTTTCATGCTTTTTCGTCCATTTTTGTCATTGTTGATAAAAGAAACCATGATTTTTTTATTATCAGCTACAAATGGGAATACCGGTGCAGTTAGAAACTCAAAACTTGGAGGGGGAAAGAGAACATAAAGAAGACCTTTTTTCCTTTTCTTTGCTCAGATAACATTAAGAAAAGAATAGTAAGGGACATCTTGAGGAAGTTTAATCTTTCTTGACTATATAATCCTAATAAGGTTTCAGAAGAAACTAGCACTTCTCTTTCAAAAGTTATCCTCAGAGGATATCCATACACCCTTTCAAGGAGATGCTCAGAGGAAACAATGTCAAAGAAGAGAGTCTATTTAAACAGATAATGTGCATCTCCTTCCAGCTGAGTCAAAGCATGGAAGGAAGTTAAGAAATTCTTGTTCCACTATTTAACTATGCCCATTTGGTACTTCTATCTTTGGGGTTCACTCTTCTCCTTTAATAATAGTGATTGTTGAAAACCGGAAAGTTAATTTCTCATATTGGATATGATTATGAAGACCACCATATATCATCAGGAATTAAGAACTAAATAAGAAAATGACAAGTACAACACTGTTGCATAAAGGGATAATTGATAGTTCTAGAAATATAATTTCATTGAAGTAAAAATGTAAAACCAAACAAAAGAGTGCTGGATCTGTTTCAAATATTTGCATTAACCTGAACTTTTAATCAAGACAGTTATAATTGCATGGAAGTAACTTCTTGATCCTCAAAAAATAATAAAAGCTACTTACAATTTTTCCAATAGGAAATATACCAAATATGTTAAAGCAAATGTTTCCATCTCTGTCTGCACTGCATAAGATATTGAAACATTGATGGGAAGAGCTCAGTAGTTCTTGAAATAGATCTTCATCCTCATCCATAAAACTAGTATCTCCAGACACCACACCAGGGACCCTTGGAGCTCTTGGAGCAGGAGGAAAGAAACGCAATGTGCGATCCTCATAAGGCAAGTTGGCCTGCAAAAAAAAAAAAGAAGATCATTCTATAAAGAAAACGGATAGAGCTAAGCACAGAAACATAATAAGATTTGTAGTTAATGAAAACTCAGCAAGTTTCCAGGTGATTGGAGACCAACATACACTGAAAGTTGAACTTTAACACCAACATCATCATTGTAGTAGGTGAACGGATTGTCTGATATAATATGAAAACTAGACAAAAGTATAGTTGAATAATAAAAAATTGTACTTCAAAGCTGCACACTTACATATTATCTTATTTTAAAATATACTTTATTTTGTACATATAACATATTGTTATATTTATTAAGAACAATATAAGTGTTTTATTGATGTGGATAAAAAGTAAGATGTGTTTTCAAGATGACGTGGATGGAGGAGAAAATTAAGAAAGTAATAAAATGTATGGTAAGATTAATCTAAAGTTCCTATTTATGTGGATGCTCTAATGAAAGCCACCAATCACAAGTCCTTATAACTTTTAAGCTTATAAAGTTAGGTATCGTCTTCCCTACTTCCTATCAATCACCAGCTCTTACATGATGCTAGCTTCATCATGAAAGTACCATCTTTCATAGTTTAAAAGTCATGATAAAAATACCATTTGTGTTTGCTATCAATCTTCGCTGGGTAGAAGAAACTTACTTACAAAGCAAATGGTTGAAGAAACAAACAACACGACCCCATTATCCTTACTTTACAAGGGAGTATAATGTAGACAACGTAGATGGAAACAACTTGCAATAACATCTAAAATTATCCCCCGGCATCCATCTCCTTTTACAGTATCAAACAATTCTAGCTAAAAGAAAGCAAAATTGTGTTGTGCTGAGAATCAGTTTCGATTTATCACATGAACTGCATGACTAATGGTGAAGTATATAGGAGAGAACAGTAACTTCAAGTTGTGAATGAACCATGGTTGTACAAATATATACCAACAGTACTTGGAAGAACAAAATCATACATGAAGAAATGACTCCATACAGAATTACTAGATAAAGTTCAGTATTCCAGACAGGGATGACCTGCATATCCAACCTGGAAACATCCATGTCGGCTTTAAGATATAGAACAGAAACAAAAAAGCTCCTGTCCGGGTTCTACAACTCTATGTGGTACGTTCTGGTTGCCAAATCATGACTGGTTAAACTCGAAAGAGGAAAAATCAACAAAAAGTTAAGAAAATCACCAAATAGTCACAGCTTACAATTAGAGAATTGCTCAAAATGTGAAAAAGCACGCTTGAACAGGACAAACTTTCTTAAAAACAAACAAGACACAAAGAAGGAAACAGATGGTGAGCTTATAAGCCATTACACTTCAGACTTAAATAATTATAAGAACAACAAGAGCCAAGAAAGAAAAATACTCAGAATATGCGTACATCAGTTTGTTTCTCATCCTCTTCCTCCCAATTCAGACAAACCACAGCCACATTATGGGATTTCATGCCTCTCAGCAACTTGCCATTCTGAAACACAAGAAACAAACATATAAAAGCATGATAATAGGTTGACATTCACCAAAAGCTCACTATGAAGTGGTTCACCAATAATATGAGAGAACTTTCTCTTTCCTTGAAGAAGAGGGAAGAAAAGGGGATGCAACGGAATTAAGCAATCAATAAATGAATTTCTCATGAAACAAAATAAGAATCACAATCAAGAAAACTCATTGGACACAACCAAATTTCTAGAGAGTCATGATACGAACTTCAACATTGTGCAGGGAAATAGATCCGTCTTCAAGTCCCACTGCTATTGCTTTACCATCAGGACGCCAACATAATGACGTGACGCACTTACCTAAAAAAACATAAGCATATTAAAAAACTTGAATTGCTAAGATTACAAGCATAACTCTCATCAAGAGGATGCAGAAAAGTGAATGAGCAAAATCCCAACAAGGGCGCCATGTTAGCAAAATTATACATTTTGTTATCTTCTTTTTTATTGTACTCTATTACATGATCACAAATTATAAAGGTCTTGCTCAGTGACAAGATGGAGTTGTATGCTCCTTGGAGTCTAATCAGGCTATTTCCACAAAAAATTGCTTAACTTCATGCCCTAGGATTTAGGTTGGGTCAAATGACTTGATTTGTATCATAGGCTAATAGTAGGAAGGAGCAAAGTCTCCTATGTTTGGAGAGTTATTTGAGAATTGAGATGCATTAGAATGTATCAATGTGAAAAAAGAGAAGTGGAGGTAAATCTTATGCTTGCAACCTTTACAGTGAATTTTAAGTTAAATAGCATCTCAAGCTGATAGATTGAAAAAATTTCCCAATAATAACAAACTAAAGGTAGGCCCATTTGTTAGATACAATAACACATCAGGAAGCAGGAGATTTTACGAGTTTTAAAAAATATACTGAGTTAAACTACAAACAACTATTCAACTACCGATTACAAACAAAACTACACTTAGCCACTACATTCCTTTTCAGCAATTCAACACCCACCAACATTGACAAACTAAAATGTGGCATGACTAAAAAAGAAACTCGATGAGAATGTAATATTAGAGTAATGCAGGGATGTTTATTAGTTGAAGACGGTACCTGGGGATATTGTCCATAACCGTTGCCAATTGAAACGATATAATAAAATCTTAGAATCCTCAGTCACCATAGCCAGCAAATCCTTTTCCGGATTCCACTCCGCTATTCTTATCTGCAGAACTCAAGCTCAAAAAACTGAAAACCTAAAATGTCGAGAAAAAAGCAAGCAGAAAATGAGACAAATAAAGGGAAACGACAAGAACCTGAGAAGGCACTGGCTTGTCAAATTGTAGCTGAAACGGAATGACTCTCTCGGCATCATCAGTCTCCATTGCCATGGTCAGAACTTTTTAAAATCGAAACGATGTGTCAATTATCTGCTCTACAAAAAAAAATTGCATTCGAATTAATTTTTTGGGACTGGTTAGAGGAGGAAAACAGTACAACCGGACAAAAAGAGAATCGGAAGAGTTGGGACTGTTGAGCATCGATAGTAAACCTAAACCCAGGCCCCTATGAAGGACCTAATTTACAAGTTGAGTATTATATTGGTAAACTAAAATTGCATTCCAATTAATTTTTTGGTACTAGTATTGCTCCTTCACCCGAGAGGCCGGGTTTCTTTTACTCACTGTTCAAACAGTCAATTACTCGATCTCTCGTTTCTCCTTCTATTTTTTCTTTTCTCATCAGTACAAGGAAAGTGAAGCAATCAATTGTTTCAATTTTCAAACCCGTCCCCTAATGGCTAAAGATGAAGAACAATTGATTCTTAAATATCGTTCCTTGATTGAATACGGAAAAATAAAAGAGAGAAGTATAAACACACACCTAAAGATGATTGGATGGAGAAGTGGAGGCCAGGAAGATGTCTCCACTCACCGCCCACCAGAAATGCACTCAACGGTCGCCCACCCGCCTCGCCGGAGAAGGACGGAGGTCTGGCTGACTTAGGGAGGGGGAGGGAGACGGAGCAGAGGAGGCAAAATTTTCAAAATAGCCTAAATATCGCAAAGCTTTCACAACTTCAAATATTGTATTATTAACAAAGTAGCAACATGTGAATATCATATTTTATAATTTATACGAGGGTGTACGTTTCTGGCCAACTTGTTTAACCAAACGAAAAGTGAAACATACACACAAAATATATATATATATATATATATATATATATATATATATATATATATATATATATATATATATATATATTTCAACATTATATTATATAGAAAACTCGTTGACTTGAATAAATGTTAATAACATTGAGCGTGAAAGTAAAACAATCTTAGCAACGTTGAAAGTCAGCATGAAAAACACTTGATCGGATCGATATGACTCTCACCTTTGTCATTACCCGCACTCGTCATCTATTTTAATTAAAAAAAAAATTCTATCATATAAGATTCCATGAACAAAGTATTTTTTATATAAATATTTTTAATACCTAAATAACAATTAAAAAAATTCATGCGAGTATAGGTTGGTAAGGATGGTCTTTAAATCATGGTATTGACCCTTTACGACTGACTCTTTCTTGGGCTTCTCTTGTCTTCGCTTGGCGGTTGCTCACTAATGCTCTTGCAATACGACGCATGCTCTTTGTACGACAAATCTCTAATGATGCATCGTGTGGCCATTATTGTGTGGGAGGTTTGGTCGAGACACTGCTACATATGATTTTCGTTTGTGCTCACTCTCGCCCTTTCTGGCAGAATACACCTTTTTATCCCCCGTTGATGTTCTATCTCCTCAATGAACCTGATGTACCAGATATATTGGACCAATCTTCTCTCTTCATGGGCTTACGGGAGTTGAGTCTTTTTTGGTTCATTGCTGGATTGCCTGAACTTTTAGGAATGAAAAAACTTTCCAGGATTCTCCGAAGCGGAGTTACGTCGTTTCTCAGTCTCTTTAATGCTATGTACATGATTATAAGCAATTTCAGCATAAAGATTGACCAACCCCATCCTGCATCCTGGGTTCTTCTTGGGAACGACCGATACAAGGATGCGTGAAGGCAAATACTGATGCTTCACTCCTACACAACTCTATGGTTGGTTTAGGAGATGCGGTATGTGACGAAGCCGGTGGTGTTGTGGCACTGGGGGTTTTCCACAGAAAATTGCGTCGCCCTCCCCTCACTGCTGAGTTGGAGGCCATGTTTCTTGGGCTACAACTTCTACAACATCTTCAAGCTTCAGTTATGTCCCTAGAATCTGATTCCCTTGTGGGTATTGTGATGTTGTAGCGTTCCATCCAGGATCTTGCGGGTGTTCCAGGCCGTTCTTATAATGATCTCCTAGTTCAGGATATTGTAAATGTTCACTAAGTTGTGACCTTACAAGTCCATGTTAATAATGATAAAGACTTGTATGCTCACAAGACACAATATTCTTAGTTGTAAAATTTATAACTTGTAACAATCACCTAACTAGTAGTGAACCCACAATGTATGGATCAATACGTAGTACGGTAAGTACTTCAAGGTCGAACAAAAGGACGTTGGCGGTTTAATTTGCAAGATATCTAGGACGGAAATTCAGTACAAACCGGATTTTCTATCTAAGGACTAAGTTCTTCAAGTAGTAAGCGGGCGCATTTCAATCCAATAGGGGTTTTCACCTCTATTACTTATGGTTAATCTACTTCTATATCCAATAGGGTTTTCACCTCTATTACTTATGGTTAATCTACTTCTATATCCAAGGAGGAACATCACCGAATAAGTCCTTAGTTTACTAGCTTAGAAGGTTCTAACCTAGATTCATTCCAAAACAACATAAACTTAATCCATCATAGTCCAAGATAGGGCTGGGCAGCGGTCCAAAACCGCAAAAACCGCAACCGCAACCGCAAAATAGGAATATTTGAACCACAAACCGCAACCGCAATATACGGTTCGGTTGCGGTTCAAACCGCAGCGGTTTGCGGTTCGAACCGCATTAGAACCGCAAGTTGCGGTTTGTTTGCGGTTTAACCGCAAAACCGTAACATCAAAAATCACGACTGTAATCAAAGCAACATCAAAAATCACAAATCAAACAGAATCAACAATTCAGATTAGCATATTGTAGAGGGTAGTCTGTAGTAGAAGAAGAAGCAGAGAACAGAGCAAGACTATAATCAAACAAAATCAAAAATCAAACAGAATCAACAATTCAGATTAGCATACTATAATCAAAGCAACATCAAAAATCAAAAAGAATCAAAAGTCTAGAGGAGGAGAGGTGGAAGAAGTAGCAGACTAGCACTCTAGCAGACTACATTTGGGCGAAAACTCACCGAGGGCGAGGAGTAGAGGAGGAGAGGAAGACCGACGAGGCGAGGAAGACCGACGAGGCAAGGCGAGGAGGCGAGGAGGCGAGGCTGGGAAGACCGACGAGGCGAGGAGGCGAGGCTGCGAGGGGCGACTGGCGAGGGCGAGAGTGCGAGACGATTCGCTAGGACTGCGGGAGTCTGGCGAGAGGCGAGAGGCGAGAGATGCGAAAGTCGGGAGAGTCGAGTGTCAACTAGGGCAAGGCAAGGCAACAGCGCTGAACAGAGTAAAACCCAGCGTTTTACTTAGGCCCTGTTTAGTAGAACTGTAGTCGTGTAGTCGTAGTTGTGGTTTGTGGTTGTAGTTTTTTAGTAGATTTTTTCATATTCGAGTTTTGATCCAAAAAGCTGTTACGTGTTTAGCAAAAATAGAGTTTTATAGATTTTAATAGTGATAAATACCTAAATACCCTTCTCCTCTTGATTCAATCAAACCTGTTGTAAAACAAACATCGATTCATTTTTGCATTCTTCAATATCTCTTCATTCTCAGTCCACCAAACCCAAATTGAGATTGGAAGCCAAATCTGGAAATTTGAACACATATCTCAATGTCTCATCCTCAAACTTTCATTTCTTTCCATAATAGATCTTGAAAATTTGAAAAACTGAGATTGAAAGCAATTGTAGAGAAAGTTGAGTAGTTAGAAGAAGGGAAATTTGAAAAGACAAATCTGAAAATTGGACGATTGGAACTCAGATCTGGAAAACTTGCTCGCATAAATAACAATGGCGGACGGTAGATGGAGGAACTCGTTCATGTGCGAACCAAATCTATTTGTGAAATCGTAGCATATATCTACGAATCAGATCCAGGTAGTCAAATACATCAGTTATAAGAGCTACGAGAACCACCGGACGGGGCGGACGACACTCGATGAGTCGTTCAGTAGTCTGAACGGAAGGGGAGAGATGTTCAAGAGTCTGAACGGAAGGGGAGAGATCAGTTGAAGTGGCCGGTGAAGAACATATTGTTTGACGATAGATTGGAGTGAAACAGTAGATCTGTACAGCCATGGAAAGAAAAGGGTAACAAAAGAAAGAATTTGAACTTCATTCCAAAAATCTCTCAAAATCTTCAAAAAAAAGATTGCAAAATCAGATCTGAGAAAGCTTATTAAACCTATTTCATAACTGCAATACAAAATTAAAATCTCACACTAAACAGTAATTCTAATTAGTGGGGTCCATTAAAAATCTAAAAAACCCTCAAATCTAGTGTAACTAAACAGACCCTTATGCTTGCGGTTTTGCGGTTCGAAACCGCAAAATGCGGTTGCGGTTGCGGTTTTGAACCGCAAACCTGTATTTTGTGAACCGCGACCGCAAAGTGTGGTTGCGGTTTGGTTTGAACCACAAATTGTGGTTTGGTTGCGGTTCGGTCAACCAAACCGCAATCTGCTCAGCTCTAGTCCAAAACATAAACAAAGATCTATCCACCCTAGAATCACAATGATTCTAGCAAACAATCATCATACCAAAATCTGAAATTAAATTGGAAAAAGACAAACAATTCATAAAATGAAAATGCAAGAGGGGAAAAAGAAACAAAATCAGTTTTATAACTCCAATAATCCAGCAAAAGAGGCAAATCTCTATTACAAACTGATTCCAAACAATATCCGACAGCAGAGTATGAATCTTTCACTCTAAATCTCTAGAAAATGTCAAGGAGAAGATTGAAGAGAGAAACAAGGTAGGAGACAATTATAGGCTTCAATAGTTTCTAGGTCTAAAATTCAGCTCATTTGGAAAGTATTCCGGCTTTCCTTTTATACCCAAACTTTACCAAAAAGCATGGGCCGGGTAAAAAGGCTTGAAAATAAATCGACGCACTCAGATAAGAAATGTCGGGCCGAGATGTCGGCAAATCGGGCCCGAAATTTCAGGCTCTATTCTTGAAATTTTCATCGGCAGAAAATCTCGGTCGGGGTTGCTGGGATCTCGGGCCGAGATATCACCCGAGATTGCTCTCGACTTGGAGGATTTCGCCCTCAATTAAAAAAAAATGGACCTCGGCCGAGATGCACGTCCGAGATTGCTTTCAATGTCCTTTTCATGCCTTTAGCTCGATTCCTTGCATTTTCCCTTGCACGTGTGATCACTCTAAGACATCCACTCCGATGCTTGATCCTCATATGCATCGTTTTAGCTCCGAAATACGTCAAATCACCTACAAAACTACCAATAGAATGTGTAGACATCTATTCTTGCAAAGTAAAACAAAACAAACATAAATACAAAACAAACATAAATGACACAAACTAAGGTTTATTCATGAGTGCTGAAAGGGAAAAATATACCTAAATACATGTCTAAAAATCTACATAAATGACACAAACTAAGGTCTATTGGTTAAATTGGATGTTTAAGTTATAAGAATTTCTTTTCAAAAAATTTTCCCATTGAACGTCTTAAATTTTTAATCTTTTTTTGCCTTATTTTTTTTATGACATTATCTTCCAAAGTTTCATGAATGACATTATCTTCCAGGTTTCATGAATCATTCATTATCTTCCAGATTTCATGAATTTGAAGTGTGACGTGAATATATTTAAGACGGATCAAATAGAGTGTGTTAATTTGAGATGTTAACGAGAGTTGAAGACAACTGTGTTTGATAATACTTGGTTCGCATTTGTGCCGGATGATTGTTGAAGAAAGGAGATCTATTAGAGCTGATGAGAAAATGGGAATTAATATCAGGAGAATACATCTACCGTTAATGATGCAAGACCCTTGCGTTTCATGTGATACAAAATAAGGTGTAACGTTACAGGATTGACATTGCATCATGTATAAATATAAACCAAGTATCTGAAGATGCCTAAACATAGTCCCCTTCATGTACAGTCTAGTCTACGTTACTTGCATTCACTTTTCAGACTTGGGAGATTGGGCAGCAGTTGATGATTCAAACTCGGATACACTCACAGAATCGGCCTCATCTTTCCGACCACCATCATCACATGAGGGCTGTTGAGGGTCAACAACCGGCTTCTGAGATCCGTCTTCATCTTGGTCTTGAGATGTCACCTCTACACCTTCAGAATCTCTGGGGTTCGTTTCATTCTTCTCACTTTCTGTTGGCAGCTGAGTCTCGGGCATCGGCGCAGAGGGTGCAACTTCGTCCTCTGGAAGTTGAGAAGCCCCAGTTTCATGTTTATTACCTTCAGATTCGGAGCCATCAAAAGCAGCTGCTGGTAAAGCATCAACTATTGGCTTTACAGATTCATCTTTCTGTTGAATAGAGCTGTCAGCTTGCTCCATTTCACTGTCAGTTGCGTTCTTCTGCAATTCAGCGTCAGACTGCTGTTCAGTGTGAGTCTCCTGGAGTTCACTTTCTGAGACGGTAGATGCAGCTTCTGGTTGAGCACCAGATCTTGATATTTCAGTTTCTAAATCAATCTGAGCACCAAATGTTGTCTCCTCCATGGCTTGATCTTCACATACCTGATAATCATCAATCTTACTTGATTCTTGAATATGCTCATGAACTAGCATTTGCCGCCCTTCAATTTTCGAATTGGAATCAGTAGCCTTATTTTCAGCCCCAGCATCTACCTCTCCTAACTCATCTGGGTCTTCGCAAGACTTGAAATCATCCATCTCATCATCAACAGCTTGCATGTTGGCATCGAGTTGCGTTTCACCATTGCTTGTTTCCTGGCCTTCCGTTTGCCTGGCAGAACATGAAACTGACAACAAACTACAATTCAATAGTAGACATAAAAGAACTTGAGATTATTGTGGGAAGATTAAATTTGGGTCATTCGGGCTTTTTTTTAATCCAATTTAACTTGGATTATCAGATTATTCGAGATTAAAACTCCAAAATAACAAATGCTAGCTTTTCTAGTTGAGTAACAAAGAGTTGGGTCCATGCCATACCCTGGGGTTCTTTCTCTGGACACTCCTTAGTTGCTTCAACCTGCAGCTGAGAAGCTTCATCTACAGTTTTGGAATTCTCACCTTCTTCCCCAATATCAGATCCTACAAAGAAGCTTAAATTTCGTTAGTACAAACGAAAGTTGGCATCTTAATTCTTAAACCCAGGCGCGATTTACAAACTCCTTTGACCTATTACCTGAACATATACAACTTGTAAATTACCCAAATCTAAAGGTTACCAAATAAAAAAAGAATTTGTTTAACCTGATTGAGAAATTTAACTTAGGCATCTAAGAGTATGAACATGAAAACAGAAAATCTACAAGTACTAGCTTTTCTGATTGAGTAATGAGGAGTTGGCTCATGTCATACCCTGGGATTCTCTCTCTGTGCAATCCTTAGTTGCTTCAACCTGCATTTGAGAAGCTTCACTACGAAGAGCAGTAGGAGATATAGCAAGTTCATCTACTATTTTGCAGTTTTTATATGCTTCCCCAACATCAGGTCCTACAAAGAAGTTTAATTTGCATCAGTACTTAAGGGAGTTAGTATCTTAAAGTGAGAAACTCGTGTTATTTCCCCACTGTGAGAAAATTTTAAAGCATGTCAATTTTGAATTCTTATATATACCAAAATTTTCAAATGCTAAACTCCTACAGATAACAAATTTTATCACAAAAATCATCTTTCCTCAGCCAACTGTAGTTCGAGACCGACCCTGCAATTTATCCACTTTCAATGCCATTGCCAGATCTAAAGGTTACTGAACAAAAATGAACCTGTTCTATCTGATTGAGAAATCTAATAGGGCATCTATGAGTATAAACATCAAAACAACAAATCCACAAACGCAACATTGCTAATCGAGCAATGAGTCATGTCATACCCTGGGGTTCTTCTGTGCACTCCTTTGTTGCTTCAACCTGCATCTGAGAAGCTTCACTACAAAAAGCAGTAGGAGATATAGTAACTTCATCAACTATTTTGCGATCATCATAACTTTCCCCAACATCTGGACCTACAATGAAGCCTAATTTGCATCAGTGTGTAAGAGAGTTAGAATCTTAAAGTGAGAAGGTCAGAATATTTCACTAATGTTAGAAATTTAAAACCATGTCAATTCTGAAATCTTTTATATACCATAATTTTAAAATGCTAAACTCCTAAAGATAACAAATTTTATCACAAAAACTATTCTTCTTTAGCCAACAGTACTTCCAGACCCACCCTGGAACTTATCCACTTTCAGTGCCATTGCTAGATCAGCCTCATCATCTATCAGTTGATTTTTTAGAATGAGCTTCATACATAGGAGCATCAGGTTCTAAAGATGGTTATCACAAATCAACATCCAGTTTGATTAAATTGAAGAGAAAATATAGATTTAGAAGAAGCTTAATTTCCGTTAGTACTTAACGAAAACAAAAAAAATCCACAAGCGCTAGCTTTTCTAATCGAGTAATGAGGAGTTGACTCATGTCATGTTTATTACCTTCAGATTCGGAGCCATCAAAAGCAGCTGCTGGTAAAGCATCAACTATCGGCTTTACAGATTCATCTTGGTGTTGAGAATCTTCTGAGCATTGAATAGAGCCGTCAACTTGCTCCATTTCACAGTCAGTTGCATTCTTCTGCAACTCGGCGTCAGACTGCTGTTCAGTGTTACTCTCCTGCTGTTCGCTTTCTGAGACGGTAGATGCATCAACTATCGGCTTTACAGATTCATCTTGGTGTTGAGAATCTTCTGAGCATTGAATAGAGCCGTCAACTTGCTCCATTTCACAGTCAGTTGCATTCTTCTGCAACTCAGCATCAGACTGCTGTTCAGTGTTACTCTCCTGCTGTTCGCTTTCTGAGACGGTAGATGCATCAACTATCGGCTTTACAGATTCATCTTGGTGTTGAGAATCTTCTGAGCATTGAATAGAGCCGTCAACTTGCTCCATTTCACAGTCAGTTGCATTCTTCTGCAACTCAGCATCAGACTGCTGTTCAGTGTTACTCTCCTGCTGTTCGCTTTCTGAGACGGTAGATGCATCAACTATCGGCTTTACAGATTCATCTTGGTGTTGAGAATCTTCTGAGCATTGAATAGAGCCGTCAACTTGCTCCATTTCACAGTCAGTTGCATTCTTCTGCAACTCAGCATCAGACTGCTGTTCAGTGTTACTCTCCTGCTGTTTGCTTTCTGAGACGGTAGATGCAGCTTCTGGTTGAGCACCAAATGTTGGTATTTCAGAATAGGATCCGAACTTAACTTCAGTTTTTGAATTAACCTGAGAAACTGTCTCCTCCATGGCTTGATCTTCACATCCCTGAAAATCATCAATCTTACTTAATTCTTGAATACGCTCATGAACTAGCGTTTCCCGCCCTACCTTTTCCGAAATGGAATCAGTAGCCTTATTTTCAGCCTCAGCATCCACCTCTTGCAACTCACCTGGTAGTATTTCAGGACTAGCAGAATCCTTCTCAACCTCAGATCCTGAGATAGTGCAAGTATCTTCCAACTGAGTAGCAATCGGACTTGCAGATACATCGTGTTGCTCAGTCTCCACAGCAGTTGTTCCTTTGGATTCCTCTAATAATTCAGTATTCTGAGTGCCATCGATCTTATTTTCCAGGCTACAAGTCTCATCATCTGGTAGTATTTCAGGATCAGCAGAATCCTCCTCGACCTTAGATACTGAGATAATGCACGTAGCTTCCAGTTGAGTAGCAACTGGACTTGCAGAAGTTAATCCTTCGGATTGCTCCATCAGTTCAGTATTCCTAGTGGCATCAATCTTATTATTCAGGCCACAAATCTCATTACCTGGTAGTACTTTAGGATCAACGTCATCCTTCTCAACCTCAGATCCTGAGATAGTGCAAGTAGCTTCCAGTTGAGTAGCCACCAGACTCGTAGATACATCTTGTTGCTCAATCTCCACAACAATTGGTCCTTTGGATTGCTCTAGCAATTCAGTATTTCGAGCAAGATCAGTCTTATTTTCTGGAACACAAAGCTCATAAAGTGGTAGTGTCTCAGGGTGAGCTTCTTCCTTCTGGACCTCAGACTCTGAGGTGTCAGTTTTCACCCGAGTGATAGCTGTATCAAGAAAGACATCTTGCTGTTCAATCTCCTGAACAGTTGGTCTTTTGGGTTCCTCTTGTGGTTTAGTATTCTGGGAGGCACCAATCTCATTTTCCGGACCACAAAGCTCAGCATCTTGTAGGAGTTCAGGGTCAACTTCATCCTTTTGAGTAGCGATCGGACTCATACAAGAGTCTTGGTCATCAATCTCCTCAATAGCTGGTCCTTCCGATTCCACTTGCAATGAAGTATTCTGAGGGGAATCAGTCTTATTGTCCTCAACTCCGCGATCAGCATCAGAAGGTATTTCAGGATCCATATTGTCCCTTTGTGCTCGAGTGTCTGAAATTGCACAAGTAGCCTGTGCATGAGCACTACCAGCTGGATTGATACAATCTTCTTGATCTTCAGAACCTGGAGGGGCATCATTCTCATCCTTTGAAACTCCCAGATCAGAACGAGATAGCATTTCAAAATCAGATTCATCATTCGGAACTATAGGCTGGGCAGGAAACATTGGCATTTGAGACTTTCCTTGCCTTTCCTGAGCATGAAGCACACTGTCGAGATCATGTTGTATTGTAAAGTAGGGTTCAGCCTTCTCACCTTCAGCTTTGGAGATAATACAAGCAGCTTCCATAGCCTCAGTAGGTGTGTCATCAACAGTTGTTTCGGCTAAATTAGTGACCTGATCTTTTGACACTCCTAAATCAGAGCCAGATAGAATTCCAACACCTGCTTCGTCATTCTGAACTTCAGGCTGAGCAGGAATAGATGGTGTCTGATACTCTTCTTCCTCTTCTGGAGGCTGAAGTACACTGACATCACATGTCGAGGTAATACAAGTAGTGTCCATAATCCCAGAAGGCGACGTATCAGCAGCTTCAGCAAAATCAGTGAAGCACTTGACTTGAGCAACTAGAGGGGTACCTGATACAAATGCTACTTCAAGTTAATGATTTTACCCTCTAAAGGAAGTAGAAACTGAATAAAATAAATTTCAGAAAATCTGTTCTAATAAATACATCAGTAAAGCAGATTATTTGAGCAAAAACAATCAGTCAGAAAATGCAAAACCCTTGTATGCAATATTGTGACTGTGTTTATGTACTACACCAAATTAATGATGATGATTTAGGAGATAAGCAAATAACATCTTATAACAAGATAAAACTACAAATGGGGATGAGAAATGAGGCATCAATCCATGGGAATGAGGAGGAATGGGGTAATTCAAATTGTTTATCACCCAAATTTAAAAGCACAATTGGTACCAACCAATGCAAATGAGGAATGGGTCATTCCAATTGCGGTGTTTGGTAGGATAGGAACCAAATCGTAACAAAATCCGGGAATGGGTGATTTTTGCCTCCTTTACCACTTGATTCCATCATTTTACTAAGGGGTTAATAGCTCAAAATATCAAAATCTTTGGGCAGTTGCAGAGTTTACTCTAAACTATCCACATTTCACCAAATATCCAACATTTAGATGTGTTGCAGATGATACCATGAATCTACCAAAAATTAATAAATTTTAATATAAAATATGGCATGCCAGAAACTGATTTGTTGAACTTGATATGAAGAAGGAAAAAAAGACATAATGATAGCCTTCACGGAATTAATCCCAACAAATCTAAAAGGGGTCGATAATTGGTGAAATTTGGATAGTTAGTTAGGGTAGAGTCCGCAACTTCCCCAAGGTTGGGACATATAAGCAATTCACCCCTTTTTTTAAGTTTGGGATACTCCAGCCCTAACATCAACTCTCTGTCCCTCATCAGTTCCATCACCCTCACCAATCCAACCACCAACCTTTGTTTCCTAAACAGGGATGCGCGGATCCGAGTAGATAAAGAGAAACAAATATTCATATAAGAAATTGAATATATCGCATTGAAATAGTCGGAAAGGAACAGAGAAGGTCAAAGGGAATGAAGGTTCACTTTGTTCCAGATCTGTTGTTCTGCTACAAGGAAGGTCAAAGGTTCAAATGCTATGTAATACTCGGCAGCCCTCTCTGATCCATGTGGTGCACACTAGCAATCTAAGTACTTATTCTAGAACTGTGTAGTTTTGCTTCCTATTTGTCTCCTCCTTCATCCTCCAAGACTTCCATATTTGTCAGATAGAGAGAACACAGAAGATGGGGATACAATTGGAGAGAGGGATTGGTTCATGAAACCTAACTTTGTGAACCCAAATTTGATTCCTATACTATTTTAACCAAACAGCAAGTTTCAGGGATCAGGTTGGCTCATTCCTCATTCCAGTCCAACTCCTGATTTCAATCCCATACCTGTGATCGTACCAAACAACAATATCCACCCAAAATTAATTTGTCCAACCTGATTGAAAATTTTAAACTTGCATCCAAGATTAAAAGCATCAAAACTCCAAATTAACAAATGCTAGCTTTTCTAGTTCAGTAACAAAGAGTTGGGTCCATGCCATACCCTGAGGTTCTTTCTCTGGACACTCCTTAGTTGCTACAACCTGCAGCTGAGAAGCTTCACTACAAAAAGGAGTAGCAAAAACACCAACTTCATCTACAATTTTGGAATTCTCATCTTTTTCCCCAATATCAGATCCTACAAAGAAGCTTAATTTCCGTTAGTACAAACAAAAGTTGACATCTTAAACCCAGGCGGGATTTACAAACTCCTTTAACCTATTGCTTAAACATATACAGCTTGTAAATTACCCAAATCTAAAGGTTAACCTGATTGAGAATTTTAACTTGTATGAAGATGAAAACAAAAAAAATCCACAAGCGCTAGCTTTCCTAATTGAGTAATGAGGAGTTGGTTCATGTCATACCCTCGGATTCTTTCTCTGTGCAATCCTTAGTTGCTTCAACCTGCATTTGAGAAGCTTCACTACGAAGAGCAGTAGGAGATACAGCAAGTTCATCTACTATTTTGCAGTTTTCATATGCTTCCCCAACATCAGGTCCTACAAAGAAGTTTAATTTGCATCAGTACTTAAGGGAGTTAGCATCTTAGAGTGACAAAGTCGTGTTATTTCCCCACTGTGAGAAAATTTTAAAGCATGTCAAATTTGAAATCTTATATATACCAAAATTTTCAAATGCTAAACTCCTATAGATAACAAATTTGTAGTTCCAGACCGACCCTGCAAATTATCCACTTTCAATGCCATTGCCAGATCAAAAGGTTACTGAACCAAAATGAACCTGTTCAACCTGATAGAGAAATCTGATAGGGCATCTAAGAAAACCGAATGGGCCAATGTCTACAAAGAGAGTAAAGTCTGAGGGCTAACGATTAAAAAACATTTGATCATGTGATAACTATGCTTCACAAGATCTACGTTCTTTTGTGTCAAAGTGGTTTAAATATATATGTGTAGAGAAGATGGATGGGATTAGAGGTAGTTGATTTGGAAGTTATCGTAAGGACGGGATGCGATGGTGGAGGAAGGATATCATGGAAGCAGAGACAAACGCAAAGAAGCGATTGTTTAACAAGGGAGCATTATATAGAAGAGATGCAAAGGGAGACAGTAATGAATCCTGGTATTTTGAAGTATTAGTACTGTCTGTGTAAAACAGTGATGAAATATGGTAAGTTTCACATTCAAAGACGAATAATAACATTACTGTATTAAATAAACACTTCAAACAGCTTGAAATCCATCTTGAGTAAAAAAAAACCAGCTTTGTACGTACCATACTGCTCTTTCTTATCATTGGATGCCAAAAGAGGGCTGAATCCAAGATCAGGGATGCATGATCCATCATCTTCATCCTTCCTCTCATTGTGCAAAGCAACATTTACAGTTGGCATTAAGTTATACCCATCTGTTGAGGTATCAGCAATTACTTGTCCCGATTCTGCCAATCCAGTTATCGAGTTGGCATCATTGATTTCCTGCTCATAAACCTGAGTCTCTGAAATAGCAGGAGCACCACCAACCTCTGTTTGGATCCCATCACTTGAAGAGGACTTCATTTGTGACCTATGAGTGTTTTCTTGTTCACATATCACAAGCTCCAGACCATCATCACCATTGATATTAGTACATGCATCAGGCTGCATCGTATCCACTTTTCCCATGTTTTTCTCACTGCACACTAATATGCCTACATTCTTTGTAACAGACACTACCCTATGATCACTTCTATCTCCATGTGAAGAAATATCAGAACCAACAGTTTCCTGATGAACCTGACCTTTCTCCTCCTCTACGACTATAGCACCATCCCCAAGTGACTTATTTTCACATTTCACCGAACAACCATCAAAAAGTGTTTCTATTTGCAAGATTGGAAGATCCTCAGTTGCTTCCTGACTTAAGCTCTGCTTTTTAGGGTCTTTAGCACTGGTTTGGACATGCTGAAGCCCTCCCATTTCTTTTTTATCACTTTGGACCACACCAGCTTCACTCGAGACTATTTTTCCACATTCATCCTCTGCTCGGTGAGCCTTAGTAACATAAAATCCTGGTGGTACCGAGCCCATTTCAGCAAGATCCGTAGAATCTTCAAGTTTTTTATCATGAGCTACAGTAATTACAGGTGATGGTTCATAGTCCTGTGCCTGAGCAGATGAAACTCCATCTTTACAATTTAAGGGCTCCACAAGTGTGGTAAGTGAACCACTTGCATCGACACTACCAAAACCAGGAGGTACAGAGTCTTCTTCAATAATCTGGTCAGAGCCACCTGTAGACTTGTTATCCATTTCAGCACTTATCTTATATGCAACAACAGCACCTTCCTTACCTGTACCAACTTCACATGGTAATGAAATCACAACTGTTGTAGTATCAGCAGAGTAAGCATGAGGGGTATCAAATCCAGGTGGCGCAGCCATGTCTTCATCCACATGACTCGTGGATTCAGTATTAGAAGCAACATCGGCATCAGGTTGCGGTATCTTGCACTCAACATTAACCTCTGGTTTAGAATTCTTGTCTTTCCTGGAAGTGCTTTCAGATCTCATGCTGAGAAGATCATCAGTTCGAGCGGTTGTTTTAAGAGCCAAAACAATATAACTTGTCCTAGGCGAAGGTGTCTCCACAAAAGCAGTACTGCTCGCAGGTGGAACGTCTGCAACACAGCTGGACAACCCGACATCTTTGGTCAGGCTAGCATTATTTGCTTCTAAACTTCTATTGGATTCTTTCCCCCCTAAATCACTTTTCTCCAAGGAACTTGCAGCAACGCTACACTCATTAGGCTTTCCAACGTCGGAAGAAAGACCATGTTGGTTTTCTGGCTCTGGGTTGTGGTCAACCAAAGCAGGAGATTGGGTTATACTGCTATCCTGATGGACATCTTTCTGTTGACCACCAGTGGCGATACCTTTATCGACCGAGTCCCTCATAATGCTTTCTGGAAGGCTATGTGATATATCCTGACTAGATAAATTAGTTGAATGGACTTTTTTTCTTCCCCTTCGGCGTGGTGCAGTTTCTCCAGATGGGATATGTTGGTTCTGTCCTTCAGATTTCAAAGTAGGCATACAAGGAACTGCAGTATTAGAGACTGGAGCTGTAGGACACTGTGAAGAAGCTGGAGTAGCAGGTGCAGAACTTAAGTTATGTAATGACACAGTTGCATTTTTCAACTCAGCTGAACCCCCTGAGACAGGGGCTGGGGAGATTACAGGAACTTCAACATCCTGTGAACCCACAGCAGGGTTCATACTGTCTGGCAGTGCTGGAACAGATATTACTGATTGAGGAACACAGATTGGCAACGATGCATCAGACTCGCTTGGCTTTGGCTGCTCAGATGAACCACCAACAGCAATAGTAGCAGTAGCCAAGTTCTGTTTTCTTCCCCTGCGTTGCACTGGCTCCCCTCTACTCAAGGACCTCCGGGTTTGCCTTCTACCAGGCATGACGTTTGAACCACATGGAGTGGGCAAAGGATTTTCATTAGCTGAAAGGAGGGCAATACTACTCTGTTCAGTTGTAGATCCAAGAAGTTCTGCAGTTTCAGTAGCGATTGGACCCGCAGCAGAAGATTCAGGACCACTCTGAGATTTCCGCCTTTGTCTTTTACCAGGCGGTTTGGGAGAAGTGCAGGCAGTAGATGAAGAACCAGGAGCAGCAGAAACTATAGGAGTAGAACTAACCTCAGTTACAACTGCAATGTGAGGTGTTTCACTGGCAGTTGGGTGACCAGAAGTCTGTGGATTAGATTGAGAGGCAGCTGCAGCAGTAACACATGGAGAAGTGCTATCAACACCAACATCTTGTACACTTCCACTGGCAATAGGCACAGAAGAAAGCTCAGTAACAGATTCCTTCAACTCTGACTTAGGCTTGCTTAGTTCTGAAGGAGCTGGAAGACCAGTAGCAGCAGATCTACCATCTGAAGAAATTTGTTTAAGAGACTGGTCAGAAGGTTGTGTATCTTGAGCAGAAACAGTAGAAGGAAGGCGACTGGGTTTCCTCCCCCTACGTCTAACTGGCTCTGCACCACCCTGTCCTTTAGGATTTTGAACCTTGGATTGACCAGAAACAGAAGGCCCTGGTGGAGTACTCTGAACTCCATTGTTTGGAGGAGGAATGGACGGTGTTGCATCTGATCTTGAAGTCATACCAACATCAGCTTGAGGAGTTGCAGAAATAATGTCTTTGGTGACAGCAGGATCAAGTGAAGAATCAACAATGGGAAGCAGGGGGCTGCTAACCATTGGCAAATCCGTAACAGGTTTTGCAGGCCCGGCAGGACTTGGAACTGATGCTGGACATAATGGTATTCTTCTGGGCCTCCCACGGCCCCGTTTAACTGGTGGAATAGCACTTTGGATGGGGGCTGATGACTCTCCTGGCAAAGGCAGTGGAGCTTGTTTGATCTGGGGAGGTAGTTCTGTTTTAGTAGCAACAAGGCTAGCCTCCAGCTGCAGCTGGACCTCCTTCATCTCATCTTTGAGTGTGGGGGCATCTGCAGACTCAGCTTGACACATCTTCTCAAATTCTTCTTCTGTCCATTGTTCTTCGTAGGAACGCACCTATAATGAATATATCCAAGACAAAATTACGAAAATATGTAAATGTCGATATTTAAGAAAAGAAAAAAGACAGGATTTACAAAAATATATAGATAAAGCCAACCTCACGAGACCGTTTTCCCCTGCCATAGTGTTGAGTATCAACAGCCTTCCTTTTTAACCCAACATCAGATGCTGATTCAGCACCTGAAACTTCATATAGTTTCATAGCTTCATAAAATGATTTTAAATCGTCATCAGTAACCAGACGAGAAGGCAAAGGAGGTATGACATGAGAATCATCAGTTCCTTGCTCCATTGCCAGCGTCTTCCATGTTGCCTGTAATGAGGAGGTTAATTTCTTTAATAGTGAAATTCAAGAACAAAATATCGAGAATCGGATATTTTTACCATCTCTTCTTCACGCCTTTTCTGGTCAACCGATTCAAACACGTCAATCTCAAACTCACTGTAGCAGAATGCAGATTATAGATTAGAGTCGTTCAACAGAAACTACAACATAAATAAAGCACCCAGAGAATTGAAAAACCAGCTGTAAAATCAAAACTATAGCTGTGATAGCTGGTTGAGGCGTTATTCATAAAATCACAAAGCATAAAAATCAAGAGCAATGGATTGCAGACCGTAATGTATACCTTCTTGCTAATATATCATTTAAAGAATCGTCGTCTAGTACTGGAGCAGCTTCCTCTTTCTTACACTCCCGAAGGAGGGCCTCCAAGTATTCCCTACGGTCCTCAGCACTGTGGGGATAAAAACATCAGAATCTAGAACTTAAATCTAACCAAGGTCTGCTGAAACTGAAGCCAAGAGCTCGTTATAAGATACCTTGTATTATTGTCAAAAAAACCTGCAGTAATACTTTGATTTGCCACTCCCAGCTTGTGTTCAGCTGAAGCTCTTACCTGCTCCTCCACTGTGTTGACCTTCAGGCAAAAAAGCAGCTTAACTTCAGATCGAAATTAAGGTAGCATCACAAAAGTGGAACAACTTATATAGCACATCGCCTCACCTTCAAACAGGCGTGCTTAAAACAATAAGCTTGTTTACAATCAAGATACAGCTCGTTGGAGCATTACAAAATGAGAAAATGTGACAGGGTGTCCACTCTCACTAATTTAATTGAGTTTTTGTCATGCCCGATAATTTTACTAAGGATTTGTCCTCTTTCTAGTTAAGTAAGGGAGAAAATCAGGAATGAAAAGTTTGTGAAAAGGGATAAATCCACATTGAGTTTCCCATCATATTGACCATACATATAGTCTTATCGTGTGAGGAATTAAATGAATGTCTTTTCTATTTTGCTAAACCGAGGAAAATAGTGGATACAAAATCCGCAAAATTACCATAGGGCAGCTATCTCTAAATGTCACACAGAAGGCAACGAAATCAATTAGATTGAAAAATTAAAAAACAACTTTCCTGAGGGAAAATTTTATTGAACCACCTCTTTTACAGTCTCCCAAAGCCACCACCTTTTTAAAGAAGAAACCCATAACTTCATTTTTATATTAGAAAAATACCAAAATTTGGGTTTTATCGATTTGTCAATTAAGTAACATCCATAATTACCAAGTTACTCTTGTGTTTTGAGATTGCTAAACTGCATGGGAGATCAGAGAGATTCAAACACCAATGAAACAGGAGAGTGGCTCACAAGTCTTCAAGGCGGAAAAGAGGACTAGCTCTATCAAGAGAGGGATAACTACTCGCTCCAAGAAGGGTAATTTTCAACCCATAAGTTTGATAAAATAGGTTTTAGGTGTTGTTTTTCAGGGGACCTACAAAATTGGAGGAAAGGGTATAAAAGAGTTTTGGTTTCCTGAAAGACCCACATCACATGTGGAGACATCTGAGGGAGTTGAGTTTTCATGGCATACAATCTATCAAAAGCCAATCCACAAATATAGCAGGTCATAGAGAAACAATAAGCACATAGTAAAAGATCCTAACTGTTTCAAGTCGAAGAACAAGCACTTCTTTTTTCTGACCAATCCTATGAGCCCTTGCTTGTGCTTGCAAATCGACCTAGCAGGAAAATCAACCTGTTAGTATTGTCACTTGACAAGTATATACAAATACACAGTTAAGTTAATTACCTGAGGATTCCAATCAGTGTCAAATATGATCACAGTATCCGCAGCTTGAAGATTCACTCCTACACCTCCAGCGCGTATGCTGATACAACAATTGAAGATATGTCACTTATTAATATGAAATCAAAGAGAGAAACACCACAAAACAAACCAAAACCTCCCAAGTTTCACAAATGACATTCAGAAAGCATAAGTCCTCATCGCAACGATGCATAGTCATACATGTTCACATATACACTTGGTTATTACAAGCTCAGATAAGCATCGTTAGGCATAAATTTAAAAAAAAAATACAACATGGAATAGCTTTAAGGAGAATAGTGTCGAGCTCAGATTCTCCAAATCAACAAATCATGGCATAATTAATATATGATCTGAAGTCCAGACCAACAACTCGTAATATGTGGTTAGAAACTGAGGTCCTTCATTATAATATACATCGTGAGAAGTCAATAGATGATCACAATTCATATCAACTATATTGATCCGTGATAAAGAACCATCATCAATACCTTAGCAAGAATATAAAATAAGGTGATTCTGGCCGGTTGAATCGGTCAATGAGGGCCCCGCGCTCAAGTCCTGATGTATGTCCATCTAACCTAAGATAATGATACTTTTTCCCTGCAAGATACTCTTCCATGACATCAAGCAATCGGGTCATTGTAGAGAATAACAGGACCTGCAATAAATAACATTGATATAGAGTCAAAAAAAAAAAGGACAGTATACTCTGGATGCGCGAAAGCCTAGTCAGGTCTTAAACATCTTGTTCATGGTACGTTTGTGAATGACCAATGACAGTATCTCACATTAAACCTAGTACAACATATAGTAGTTCAGCCAATAAAATCTAGTATATTATCTAGCATCAGGTGTTGAGATCAGAATATAGCTGAAGGAGAAAGTACAATCTGATTGAAAAGGGGAATGCATGTGAATTAGCACCACGCTGTAAAACTACAGGGTTATCCCAAAAAAAACTCATGTGCAGTTACAAATAACCTTTATCAGCAATGAAATCCAAATTAATACCCGATGATTTGTTGCTTTAAGTTTGGGCAGCAACCGATCAAGCATCTCCAGCTTGCCACAAAGTCTCACAATTGGTGGCAGAAAATGCTTTGGAATCAAAGTATCAACCTAAAAGTCAAACAGTGATTCAAAATATGGCAAGAGTCAGTATAGCTAGGGAATAAAGAATAAATTGATTGATTATCTTATAAGTTTATTCTTTCAACAAACAAAGGTATATGTGGATACACAGATAAAAGTGCTTTCATATTCTTTGTAATGAAATTATCTGCTTACAAGATTAAGATAAGGATCAAGATATAAGAGCAATTTGCCAATTTGCAAACCATAAAAAAAAGATCTTATATGCATCATATAATTCCATACTAAGGCACTCACACATGCATGCGGAAATAGGTGTCCATAAAATAATAAACCTGAAAATGATCAGAAACAACAGTCCTAAAGGGGAGAAACATGCCTCATCCACATGTAGCTGGCTGATATATGGGTGATTGCAAATATTACGGAGCTCCATTACAGAATTATGGACAGCCCGGGCCTGCAAACATCAGAAATTTCATCAGCACTCACCAGAGCTACAATAAAAAAAATATAGTTGAGTACGTATAAACTATCACAGATATCCTCATCAGGAAAAGCAACGGAATAAGATATACACACAGACATGAAACAGAAGGGAAAAAATTATTCTGTCGAAACCTTTGTATTATTAAGTGCACCGAGATTGTCCTCAACCCTCTTCATTAGAAGTTTTTGGTATGCAGAAGCTTCACATCTGACAAGTCTTTCAATCTTCGAAGGCAATTGATTCTCAACCTAGAACAACAGATACCAGGCCACTAAAAATCAGATAAGGAAATGCACTAACAAGCACTGTAAAATTCATTTAAGAGGATAAGACAGGCCCTTCAAGAATTTTAAAAGACATCAAATTCAAACGTGACACCTTTAAGATGAGAGGATAAAAAAGGCAACCAATTAAGTTCATCTTACTTAACTATAACCACGAATTACAAAATTACAAGCTTAGAATCAAACGACTGTTCATTAAGCAGGCTTCAACAGCAGATTATCACACAAACAAAATCTTCATTAAAAATTTACTGCCAGAAGATGCAACTAGGAGCAAAAACCCATGATCTCTAAGTTAGAAAGATCACATTCACCGTTTGTTCAATGATTCCACGAAGGCGAAAAGAAAGACGCTTAGAACTGTGGAATTAGGATTACCATGCTAAAAGTTCAAAAAACATCAGTATGAACATCTCGATTTGTAATGTGTTTCAGCATTTCTAGAAATAGCAGACAGACTAAGCTCATTGATTATGCAATATAGGCTCATTTATGGTCCACAGCAAGCATTGAAGAAATAAGCACCAATTACTTTTGCAGATTTAGAAGGACTAGGAAGCAGTTTCTCCCCTTAAATGAAGTGAGTCATCTGCTTTTAATTTAAACACTATATCTGAACCCCTTTCTTGGTCTTGAAAAGAGACCTAAATATGGCAAACATGGTAGGCTGTGTTCAGGAACCATTGTCAATGATACGCAATATTTTACAGGAACCAATGAAACCTTGAAGGGAACTAATATCTTGCCACTGAATCACTTACTATGATGACACTTCGATATGGTTCAGCTTTTCTTGACTCTTCTTTAGGGGTTATATAATTGACCTTTTCTCCTAAAAAACAAAAGCTATTGTTGGTTTTACTTTTTTACCAATGAAATTTTATCGCCGACGAAAAAGCTCAAAGGTAAATTTCCCAGATGATATATTTAAACTTTAGATCAGTTACTTATACTGATATAAAACAGTGGCCAATGTATTACTTATGTTTACTAACCATGTATATTGTTCTCCGGAATCAAGCACTAACTCTCATCACAAGAGATGGTTGAATAATCTCGAAAACACACATTACTTACATACATCCCATAAATACCACTTATAAATAGATAATGTATCATCAAGAGGTCAGTGAGTGTGTGAGAGTCAGAATACTTCGATAAAACAAATCAGAAGAGTGGGAAGGGGGAACCAAAATTATAACCTTGTGTTTCAGCCTCCGCAGTACAAATGGACGAAGAACTTGATGTAGGCGATTAATGATCAAGAGATTTTCCTCCTCAGATAGCAATGCCTTAAAGTTTAAAAACAAAATTGTATCAAGGCATTCCAAAAATAGAAAAGACTTGGATAGATAAGAAAAGGTACAAATCAATAATTATCGGATATTACTACCTCATCAGGGGAATTATCACCATTGCTCTCAAATGGTTTGTTGAACCACTGAGAGAAGTCTTCAGAAGAGTTAAAAATATTAGGCAACAGAAAATTCAGTAATGCCCATAACTCCTCAAGATTGTTCTGCAGAAGATAGAGCACCCAGATTCTCAGCAGAGTAGTGGCAACAAACAAAACAAAGCAATATGAGAGAGAAACGTTCAAAAATGGCTTCTGTCTGGACAATTATTATTTTTAAGCAGACCGTGCAAGATTTACAAAATTAAGAAGCAATTGTATTCTGTAATCACTAATCTCCTTTTTAAGTATTATTAACTATCACTTCCAAGCAAACAGGGTTGGACATAATTACATTTCTAGTTCTAACGTATAAATATGCAAGGTTCTAATATTCATATTATTTGTAATTGCTAAACATAGATACACATATGTTTCCCTATCATATCATATAGATGGAAGTGGTTAAACTCATTTTAAAGATACCTGATTCAGACAAAAGAAAAATAGTGAAGTTACAAATTTTATCTATGTTGGGAAACAGAACTGAAGTTAAGAAGCTTCCGAGGACTAATGTTTTGCCGGGAGGAGTGTGATTAACACCATTACAAACCCCAAAGTAAAAAAGCAGATATGCAGTAAGTCAGTTACCTGTAATGGTGTTCCAGTCAAAAGTAATCTGTGTGAACTCTGATAAAGTTTCAAGTCAGCGTTCAACTTGCAAGAAGCATTCTTTATGCGATGACCTTCATCAATAATGATATAATGCCACTGTATTTTGCTAAGCTTGGGACGATCGTGCTTGTTCATCAAATACTCATAAGTCGTAAGAAGGACATTGAATTTCTGATGGACAATAGTTTCCCTGCAATGATGACACCGTAGCACATTAGGACTGTTACATATCAGAGTAGGACATATTTGATTAAACAGTAAGAAAATGAAATATATGATTACTTGAACATCCTACGCCGCTCCTCGGGAGGTCCAGCATAAACAATTTTGTTAACACCAGGAGCCCAGAAATTAAGTTCTGTTTCCCATCCCGGAAGCACAGAAGATGGAACTACGACTAGAAAAGGTCCTCTATCATTCTTTGTCTCCATTAAGTAACAAATAAGGGAAATTACCTACAAAATAAGCTGAATGTCATCAATCATGAATGCAGAAACAAGAAAATGTACCAATTACATCTAGTTCATAAGAGAGTTTACCTGAACAGTTTTCCCAAGGCCCATTTCATCAGCAAGAATTCCATTCAAATGATTATTGTAAAGTGAAACCAACCACCTAAGTCCATTCATTTGGTACCTAGCCAAATTATTATATGGAAAATTAATTAGATGCAAAAGCCAATTTATGAAGAGATCTACAGATGAAGTGATATCAGATAGTTAGAATAAGGAAAACCATCTATATGTCAATGGGATTTATGTGAAATATAAAGCACTCACTCTCTTAGTTTTCCGCCCCTAAGACCTGTTGGCTGATCTGTGATATTCTCCTTGATGCTGCATATACAACAAAGGGTAAGACACCAATAGTGGAGTATTTACTTATATAGCTCAAGAAAATCCTTTTTTTTACTTTGGAAATTCCACCAAGATTGAAAAATTACAAATAAAATTACATTAACCGAAATGGAAAACTATATCTGTTCATTTAAATAGAAATAATTTATACAGCTCAAACTTTCTCAAAGTGTTATAGCTTCAGTGCATTAGTAAGCCTAAAGAGAAAGTAGATCCTAGCAGCATACAAAGGACATGGATTCTAAATCCATAAGAAATAATACTATCAAAAAAAGTTCACAAATATTGAAAGTTCAGATACATTTTCCTTGGAGTTCTATCAGGTCTCGATGACGGTGATATGCAAAGATGGTGGGACTTGCTGGCTCTGGGAAATCAACTCATTGCCACACACTAGTGAAATTTTCTAGAACTATTTTAGTTCATCATTGTAAGTCACAGATTAAAAAAAAAAAGATTAATAATAATTATTGGCAAAACACTGGTCTTTTCTAAACAGAAAGAAAAAAAACCACAGGAAATTACATTTCCAAAAGAACTAGTAGTAGCAAAGATAGACTTGCTCAGTTTAGGTGCATATTTTCAAATTAAGAAAGACATATTTCTCGAAATTATGTATTCAGAAACTCTACAAAAATAAGTACCTGTGAGCCATCATATAGTACTTTTCATTGCTTTCCTTGTAATGCTGGAGAGTGAGGAAGAGAGTGTATTATTTGTTGAAGAGATAAAAAAACAGAATAAGGAAGCACAATTTAAAAAAGCAAATAACTTGCCTTTGCTTGATCACTTTCATCTGCAGTTTCGGTGGCAACATCATAGTTCTCGACGCTTGCAGATTGATTTTCATCAGTTTCAGTCTCAAAGCGTTTAGAAATGGTTTTGGCTTCTTGCAGTTTGGCGCTAAGCTTTTGAAGATACTTTTCAGTTTCTTTGAGCAATTGTTTTACTCTATCAGACTTTGCATCCTACAGAGCAACAGAGAATTGTCAGTTTAACAAGGTTTGCAACCAACAACTTCCAAAAAAACACAAGACAAGTTTGGCACACCTGAACCATCCGCAAATATCCCTCCACGTCATTAATTTTCAATAAATTTATCTTTTCACGCTGTATTCTATCAATCTTCTCACGCTGCACCCGCTCCTTCCTCTTGTGGAACTCCCTTACATACCTATTAAACCCCTTCAATCGCTCTCTCTTAAATTTGAAGACATCGTCCAGTCTCTCCCTGAGTGAAAACATAATCATTAGATAAATCAAAAACAAAGTTGTTTACAAAACCCGTGAGACTACTGGCAGATCTACAACATGTTCACAGAAGGGAAAACACACCTGTGAAATTCTAATTCACCAAAGAACTCCTTTTGTCTCTCACGTATCCTCTTTTGTCTCTCTTCCTTCATTCGTTGCTCATATCTCTCAACATGTTTCATCCTCCTTCCAATACGATGTTTCTTAATGGATTTTAAACGATCTATCTCCATCGTAATTGGCTTAAAAAAATCATTCACAATATTGCTGCACAAGGTAAATTATAGAAAATACACTAATGAGCAAAATAATTATAACAAATATGACACTTCACACAGTGAGTCATTTACAGTGTTAGTAAAAAAAAAATAACATGGCCACCAATTTTTTTTTAGTAGTGTCAGAAATTGCATATAATCTCGTAATGATGTCACAAAACAAGATATTCTATAGACAATGCCCAATAAATTGAACTCATATAGCTACAACCACATCACCTCCTGAGACGACGTTGAAGCCCTAACAGCTGAAGCTTTTTCAACTCGATCACACTCCTAGTTTTGGCAGAAATATCTTCAGATGAGCTTACTGTTTCCTGTAGTATGGAAATTCATAATTACTCCACATCACAATGAGATTAAAACACAGATTTATCATATATTTCAAGCATCCAGCCAGTAGAGCAAGCAGGTCGGTCTAACTCCTAGTTTTGGAATAAGACATTAGCACTGGAGTTTCCAGAGTAATAAGAGTAACAAATTTTTTTCGGAATGAGATTCTCCTTTCCCCCGGAAAAGAGAATCTCAAATACACAGCCTGTGCAAAAACTGAAATGCATAAGAATATTGAAAGAGAAAATATCCAAGTCTCTGACAACATGGTAGAAAGTAGAATTCATGGTTCCTGACAGGAAACATAGTAGAGAAGTGGTGCATATTCAGTAAGGAGGATCTCCAGTAGGCACGGATGTTTTGGGGACCAACCATTCATGGATAATCTTTGTTTTGTGCACAAGTGTCTTCGTAACAGGAGTTCAAATACAAAAATGAAATTTCTTTTTTCATCCTTGAGCCAAATAAAAAAAAGAGGTAATGCACTATCATAATATTTTCCTAGCGCTGGAAAACTTGACAGTAGCAGGTAAAACAAAACTTTTGATTCAAATGGCAAACGTAATGCACAATTAGGCATGCAAGCACTATCATATTATGCTATAAATTATATAGAGCACAAAAGGTGTGCAAATGGGGAAAAACTCAATAAAATAGGTATCCCCCTCATTGAGTTTATTTGTGAGTATTCAAGCAAACAAAAAAGAGCAAGGATCTAGTCTGCCAGAGAAAAAAAGAAGATTTATCTATCAAACCTTCAGCTTACTGAAGCGAGATGAAATTCTTTGATCTACTTTCTGTTGTTTCTGCATCCAATTTTCTTCATTCAAAATTCTCCTTTTTTGTTGAATCATGATCCACTTCTCTGAAGTAGTGCACTTTGGAGGCAGAACACCACCGGACAACTTGTCTGCCTCACCAGGTTCATATATCTTATCGGATTGGGAAAGAGCAGTGTTACTTCTAATCATGTGACTCGTATCAGCTGCAATTTGCCCACTGATGATGTTAGCATCTAACACTTACGAAGAATGAGGACCATCATGAACAGTTAAAATATGGCAATGTAATAGATTGCATTAATTACCATTAGAGCTATGTCTCAACAGCATTGTTGTAGCATCATAAGTTGGCACAATTGTTTGTTTTTCATCATTCAATCCCTGCATAGGCTTCCAAGGAGTTGACATGTTGCCCTCGGAATATTGATGTCCTTGATTAGCAGTCTCACCAAAACCTTGAGAATGAGACGGAGAGATCTCCTTTCGAGCCAATAACTCATGTTGAGCAACAGAGAACGGTCCCCTGGAAGCCTCATTGTTAACCCCAAATGCAGCCCATCTAATCGATTCAGCCCTCGCCTGCTTATTCGCTGACATAACAGAGGACTCGTTATTCATAGCACCAGTATACAGATGCCCACCATCAGCATTGATATCAGGATTGCCGGAACTTTTTATACTAGAAAAGCTGCTGCTTGACGGGATAGGCAAGAATGCAGGGGCCCTAGCAGTTTCATGGTTCTGTGTTTCAGTCTCCATAACCCTCCGTGGGAGCAGAAGCTGTTTTCTTTCTTCGTCATTGACTGCAGGGTCTACTAATGGAACAGTTTTTTCTACTGACAGTGTTCCACTCTCTCCTTCCTTTCTAGAAAGATCACTCTTAAGGCTTGTAGCTGCAACAGAAGAAGCTGGAGGAACTATTTCAGCCTTGACAGACACTACATTTCCTCGCAGAGAAGCGATATCAGAAGAGCTTCTTGGTTCATTCACAGTCATTTCTTTCACCTTGTTGTCCATAAGCTCGCTTTGCACACCCTCGGCACTGCTACCTGCATTTGGTTGCACAAAACTCATGTCATTTTACTTCCTGAAGTGATCAAAATGTAATTATCTAACAAGATAAACTTTTAAAGTAGATTATATATATATACCTTCTATTGACAAAGTATTTCCCAAGGCCATTTCCAGATGCGTCCTCTTTGGCATTATACCATTCCTATTCATAGAAACTAGAGATAAGAAAGTACACTAAACATTTGACCAGAAGAGGAAGATGGAAGGAGAGAGATAGTAAGATCCACCTGAATGCCAGAAATACAAGGCACTGAGCTCTTAGCTGCTTCAGATGATGTTCTTTGAAGGGTGTGTTAGAGGCAGGTGCTGATAACATAGGAGATTTCCCAGTATCTCTAGGATTTCCACTTCTCATGCCCAAATCAAATGGACTGATTAATGAACCTCCCTGAGTTACAAAATACTATCTCATATTAGATATACATACATATATGATATTACCAATGAAGCCAACAATGAGATAATGGACATAAATCAATAAATGAAGCCAAATTGTGAAAGGAAAAGAAAAAGGAAACGATGTAGAGTACAAAAAAAACAGGAAACAAAAAGAATAGGTAGGATCATTATCCCTCATTGAGAGAAAACCCGCCAATATTTGAACTAAAAGAATTCTTTTCAGCAGACAGCAAAGGATTTAACCTGAATCCGTGTTCTAATCCATCTGGGCTTCACAATACTGAAGCTAATGAAGGCAAAAAGAATATAATTCACACTCAGAGCAGTAAGGGACACAAACTGTAGGGAATAGCGTTCCAAATAAAAGCACCATTATTCAATTAACCCATCAAGGTAACTGATTCCGAGTATCCATAACTACATCTACATTCCTTTATATTTACTTTATTTATGGTTATGGATTTGGATTTTATAATACATATCCCTGAAAGCAATTGATACAAGCATTCTACTCAAATCACATCAATCGTCAGCAAGAGTTGCATGTCCACAAAATGTATATTTTTTCACGGCATCTGAGCTTAACTTTCCAATTACATTCCTCAAGAAAAGATTAACCATGTTCTATGTCCAGGAAAAATCTTCAACATTGATATTGATCCAAATTAATCAGAAGTTCATAGTATCAAGGATCAAGCTCATTAAAGGTGAATTACAAATCTAGTGTATTTGTAAGACAACTACCAATTTTACAAAAATTAAAGAAAACATCTGAATTAGATGAGAGAAAAAGAAAGATTGGAATCAGTAGCACGATGCTGCAGCAGAAATTGGCCCAAAAAGGACTCAAAATACGACTGTTCATTTGAATACAGAAGGACTGGTCTGTGGAAATAATTTTTTTGTGTTATGCATAATGAGTTCAAATCAAGAATATACAGATACATGACACAGAATAATAAGGAGCAATACATCAAGGAAACAGTTTAATAAAATGTTACACTGTCTCGAATTATTTTTCGGTTTAGACTTTAGCCTTATGTACATTATCAAGAATCATTACAGAAAAAAAATTAGGCCAAAAATACTAAGCCTTCTTAGCACAGAAAACTTATTCACTAGCTTTACGGCCTATAATGATCTTCACCATTAAAGAAATAAAAAAATGATAGTTACTTATTAATAGACCAATTACTAAGGGTAAATGTGGAAAAAGAAGATTCATTTGGCATTGGTGATCCAAAATGACGTATAATAAAATAAAACACAAAAGGTTAGCTAAAAATGAAAATGCTAAAGAACATGTGATGGAGGGCGTGTATATGGAAGTTTGTGCAAACACAGCTCGAAAAAGCAAAGTAAAAAATAAATTAATTAGTTACAACTTACGATTAGATCGAGTAAATTAAAATTTAGTTCAACAAATAAATAAAATGCATAACTCAAGAAATTAGGCCCATTTCAGTTTTAAAACTCATTCAAACAGTGATAGAAGAGTCAAAAGTCAAGCAATGCCCATTAGTCATAAAAATAAGTCGAACAACTACACTAAAGCCTAGTGGAACACATACCCTATCTCAATCATAAACCAAAACTCTGTCACCGTCAATTTATATTGACCTGAGAGAAAAGGATAGGGGACTGGCCAACCATAGAGATGGGAGGAAAGCAATACGGAGAGAGAAGGGGAAAATACTGAAAGAAACGTCAGTGGAGAGGCTGGTGGCGCAGGTGGGTGGGTGTCATTGGGAACTGAGCAAGTCTGCCCTTCGAGCCTTTAGTGGCTGGAGAGTGGAGCCTATAACAAATGAAGAGGGAGAGACTGGCCAGTTGTGTCCCACGCATTTTCCATGTGCCCAAATTCCAATACAAGTTAATACTATAGGACAAGGGACAGTGGAGGTTTAGTACACTGGTTACATAGCTAGGAGTGGCAATTTTTAATGAAAGCGTGAAAGCAAAAATTAACCTGTTATAGTAAAAAGTAACTTTAAATCAACAGAAGTGTGTGTGGGTGGGTGGGTGGGTGGGGGGGGTGGGGGGAACAAGATAAAATGACTATACATCAGCATACAAACTTAATGAAAGGTTCTAAACTGCATAATCTTAGCAAACAGATGTCGGAGAACTAATGTCCTACCCCATCTGCAGTGAGGAAAGAATTTAAAATTCATCGAACAAATTCTGACATAAACAGTAACTTTTTTAGACTTACCATTGGCATCTCACGTTGATTAGTTGACAACAAATGTCCTTGTAGAGATGTTTCGGTGAAATTGGTGGATGCATCCTTGGGAGGTCCTTGCTTCCAATAGTCAGAGTCAACAGCTCCCTTACTTACAGAAGGCTCAAGTGAGGAAGTACCTACAGAGAAACAAAAACCCATGTCTCTTACAGTTGATCCATGAATCAGCACACACATAACAAATTCAACACAAGTTTAAAATTCCACCTGATAATTCTTATGTCGTTTATATGAACTAGAATCAGGACTATATAATTTCTCTAAAGCACCTACAACAGCAGGCTGTTCTATATATACAGTGGCCCTTCAGAACTTGTCTTGATATCTTTATTTTAGCAAAAAATAATGCCTTTCATTCATTCATCGCTTATGAAAACAACGGTAAAGAATATCCACAGAGAAACCCACACATTCAAGGGCAGCAAGTTGCCACCGTCCCAAAATAATCAAATGGATTCCCTTCAAATCCATTTTTGTGTTTTGAGTTTTGGGGCTATAACTCAAAAAGACCAAACACTAATAATCCCAAGACTTTTAAGTTGACTTCCTGGTCCATGGTTACCCTCACAGCATCTATATATCATGCATTATGACCTTGACTAACCAATAAACACCCAAGACAAACTCTAGACGGCCTAGACCCCACATATAAGATTAGACACTTATAGAGCATCAACAGAATAACATATACAGACAATCCTGACTACAGTTTCAGCAATAATGAACATCCCATGCCAACATCAAATGCATTAGGACATGTATTCAAATAAACTGATAATTTAAGCCAAGTGCAGTAATCCACACCTGGAAAAGGCCTTGGTAACTCCATCCTGTTCATCAGTGTCCCCTTCCTTGCATCACCAATAGCGATATGAGAATCAAGCTGCTGAGAGTTATCTGTATGTGCATCTGAGGTTGACAGTTCTGGCCTCTTTCTTTTAGCACTAGATCTATTATCTTTTTGAGTAGCCTGTTGGTCCCATGTTGCTGAATCACGCCTTTCATATGAAGCTGAGTTAGCAGACTTAGTATCCATACTTGAAGGACTTTCATGTTCGAAAGAAATGCCACTTCTGTGTGGGACAGATCCTGGGAAAGTGTCGAGGGCCCCACCACTAGGCCCAGCAGGTGGCCTGCGCAAATCATTCTCTCTCAAGCTAGACTTAGAGTCCTGTGGACCTCCACCTGTTTGTGAACAGCCTGCAAATATATTTGCTTCACATCCTAATCGTACAAAGATACATTTTATTAATATTGAGTATTATATAATTCTGGTTTTATGAGGTACCTGCTGAATTCGGATTGATGGAATTCCCTATTTGAGCTCCGTTATTTACAGGATTAAGAGGTGGCTTCAAAGATTCAATATCAAGACCGTGTTGGTTGATAACAGTTTCCATTGCCCTAGGCACCCAAAAAAGAAAAATAAATTATAAGCACGAGCTAAGTGTAACAATAGCGGGAGAAACTGCACTGTGAACAGTGGGCCAAGGTTAAATGGAAATACTCAGTGATAGTCCACAATCATGAAACAAAATGTGTAATTGAACAATGAGCAACTGCCATGTGAATCATAATGACAATAAAATAACAAGAAAACAGAATATAATTTGTGAGCAGGGATACAAAGTAGGGAGATATATAATACTGCAAACGGAGCAAATATAGATATCATGCATAAAAAATCAACAAGCATCAACTACGCCTTTCACCATCCAAACAATAACCTAAACCTTAACAGCCTATTTTTGAGCCTTGCACAAACCAAAGAATTTCGATCTCAAAGCAAGAAACCATCAGCGCAAATTCAGACAACACAAAAAAACATCACTCTGTGTTCCTGGATTAAGATGAGAGGTCACCGCATGAATGGATTGATGGAAAAGGGCTGGCTTCCACGGTTTGAAAATGGCTCTCTTGGCAGTGTGATCATAAAATGAAATGCAAATGAACCTCCTACCTTAGAATTTCTCACTTTCCTCTGCTTCCAACAAACATTTATTTTCTAATGCTCAGAGCTAAAGCAAAGATGTTAAAGACTACTAAATAGTAACTAGAGGTTGCTTGAATTCTACATGCACAAATAACCCTAAGGCTTAAGAGTTCTTTGCAACCATTTCTTTTCAAGTCAAGACAGCATAGCTGAAAATCATTACCTGGATATTACTTGAAAGGGCATTGAGTTCTCCTTTCCACTTGCTTTCATGTGCTGCAATATCTGAAGTGTGAATTTATATTAAAAAGTACCTCCATTTGTCCACTAATGGTAGGAATCGACAGTTGTGGTCAGTTCTGGTTATTGATGTTAAAACAATAATAAATAAATAAATTATGCTTGGCCAATGTACTAACACTGCTAATAAACTTAGATTTATAATGCCTCAAGATTTCCATGTTCCAATAAACAAAAGGGAAAGGAAAAGTGTACTTACAACATAAAGCTTTGTCGCCAATTTGTCTGGCTCATCTTTTGAATCCTGAATCAATTTTTGGAGGAACTTTGCAGCCTCATACTCAATATTGGGTTGAGATGCCATCTTAATATAACTACAAAACAGTGTAATAGATACCATCGGTTAAAATGCATAGAGCACTCATCATACTGACCTATAATTCTAAGTTTCTAACTAACATTAAGACAGTAACTAATTGATATACATAGACAAGCAGAGTATTTTGGGAGGACAAAAACTGATTGCTTAACCAATATAACTACAAAAAAGTGTAATAGATACCATCGGTTAAAATACATAGAGCATTCATCATACTGACCTATAATTCTAAGTTTCTAACTAACATTAAGTCAGTAACTAATTGATATACATAGACAAGCAGAGTATTTGGGGAGGACAAAAAAATGATTGCTTAACCCATATAACCTAATTACATGAAAAATATATCTTCTAGTAACAACCTCAAAGCACCAGATATAACGATCAGACCTATATGACATTCTTATGGATATTGAGTAATTGATCTGTTACCTAATTGTAGAATGTATTTCTTTTAACAATAATCATAAGTTTTGAACCTTTATCTTATCCATGTTCGATCTGTACGATACCTTCTTTTAAATTATTCATTTCTCATGCTCAATGTTAGTGACCTTCGATTTATCTTCATTTCATGGCTCTTTATTTCTCCAATCATACCCATTAGCTAGAGGAAACCTAGCTTCTTGCTAGGAGGTGTATTGGCAATAACATTCATGAATGTACGTCAAGCTTGACAGAAATGGCCCTGTACTAGTAGTTCGCACTCCTCTTATTCTTAATTAGGATTCCACCTAGAAGCATATTAAAAGCACTTAATGTGATGCTTCTGGAAGAGTACTTATAATCATGTATGTAGATATGTTTCCATTTCAATGTAGCAACAGCATAGCACCAACTAATGCATTAGGTTTTGTGGTTAATATCACCTCACAATGAAGAACTTTTTGACAAATTTCAGCCATAAATTTACCATATGGTGGAACGACTCCCAAATTGAAGGATACCGAGGTTGCAAATTTAAAAGCTAACTTCGTCCCCTCACCCTCTATCCATCGAATTCAACAAGCAAACTAGCAGTAAGGTCAATGACCACTTACAAATAAGATTACAAGTAAAAGCCTGAGGTAAGTAAGAGGGTGGCAAAGAGAGGAATGGAAAACAAAAAGATTCAGTGCCTAGGAATGGAAATGGAAAGGAAATGGTTAAAGATATGGAAAGGGTTATCCTCTATTTATGTTTGGTTACATCTAACAATGGAATCAATGACCACATTATTACTTTTTTGTTGTTTGGTTTAAATAGGATCATTGGTGTAACAAAGAATCAACACCAAAGAGAATATTAATGTTGTCAAAATAATAAGTCCAATAGGTATGCTCCTCTCTCTCTCTCCATTTTATACACACTCACAGTTACAGATCTCATTAGTTTGTTCATCACCAAAGTTGTCAAGGCTAAAGTCAATAATACCATAAGAAAACTTGAAGCGTTTCCACCTGTCACCTTCGCATTCATCAAAAATAGGCATCAGGCTATTCAATAAATGTTCAGGTAGTTTGAGGACAGCCATTAAAAAGTGATTAAAGTGTAAAGTGTGGACTTATAGTTTCTCCGCTTCAGGTAAAATAGTGCGTAATTGACCTATTTTCTTGTGGTGAGCCGACGAATACAACCATTAAATACAACATTAAATTTTAAATTCGACATGTACCGCATTAAATGCAACATCTTCATCAACACCATAACCACCACAAATTAACATGTGGAGTTATCTTAACCTTCTCATCCTTATCAATGTTTAATGAAGGCAATACTCTGCTGATAATACACCATGTACAAGCTCCAAAAGAGTTTTCTAACACTGTAATACACTATCAATTTGGCTCATTTCAATTTTTATTAGATAAACTTAAACCATAACACATCCAAACATTGTAAAGTTATAACTAAACGATGAAACTATGCTAGGAGGTCCCATCAGCTTAACTCAGTAGGAAGCCAAAAGCAAAATACTCTGCAACTTTGGCAACTTTATGAACCCCAAAAGTGCCATGTGAATAGTTATATAAAATGTTGAATAGCTCAAACGAGCATGAGCAAGTGGGTTTTAAAAGACCAAGACAAAGTTAAGCAGCAATGTTCATACAGTGGATGTAATCTGGCATGTACAAAATGAGCATGATCAACTTGATGAACCCCAACATAACCCTATCACGGTGATAGGTTAAAACATAAGGTGTGCAGCAATGTCAAAACTTCCCTATCCAACTAACCACTAATGGAAATGAGCATACAGTTTAACTCCATATTAAATGGCATATGCTCATGAGAATAATAAAGAATGCAACAAGTACTCAAATCCCAGTAACCAACCGTTAATAAATAGAGCAGGTGGGAAATTTTCAAAGGTATAAAAAACAGTAAAGGAAGTGAAGGCCAAATCAAAGATTTTTTTTTCTCACAAGGCCTTCTATCTCATTTCGGTGCACTGTTGTTAGAGGAGCCAACTAACCAAAAAAATGAAAAATCTACTTGGATTGTCAAAATTGATACCCTGTTCCAATTTCAATACAAAACGCTTAATTGTGTTATCCAAAAAAAAAAAACCATAGAATTAGTTCAAAACCCTAAGCAACAGTAAACAAAATTTCAAAACCCTAATTACCTTATCAGATGATTCGTCTATGTCTTCGAGAATGCAGCGTGCTTTGTCAGAGACAAAGATGAAGAATTCCGATATTAAATAAAACGACTGTGAAAAAGGAACGAAGAGAGTGAAGGAGGAATGAAGTATGGGAGATCTGAAGGTCTTTCTGCTGGTGTAGAAAGAAAGCGACGGGGAGCCAAATTTATGTCTTCGGACGATTGACCACGTGAATGAATCTGATCAAGGTCTTCCGAGCCGTGGAGAAGGATGGTAGAGAAGGAATCCTTTCATGGAGTCAGGTGATGAAGTCGGGGGAGAGAGTTGGGTGATGGAGTATGGAGAGGAATAGTGGATGAATTATTTTTCTCCCTCAGTCAAATCTTCCACGGGCTATATAAAGCACAAACTTTGGGTGGTTGTGTTCCATGACACCAAATTTCAAAAACTCGAAATAAAGCACAAATTTTAGATGTGGTTGCATATCTTAGCCGGTGGAATGTGTGGATTATTTTGCTGATGTGACACCGGAAAATAATAATTTGTTTTTTTCTAATTATTTTTACACCTATGTGTATTAAAATTTTCAAACTAAAAAAAAAAATTAAAAAACAATTTTCTTCTTATATTGTGAGGCCACTACTTAAATATTTATTATTCTTCAAGGAAACAAAATATTTTATACCAACAATAAATTATTATAATCGGAGAAAATATATATATATATATATATATATATATATATATATATATATATATATATCCAAATTAAATTTATTTATAAGATGGAGTATTTACATGTATAGAAAAGATCTATTGTATATAATTTTTAATTATATAATAAATATATAAATTTTATCAACGAAAAATAAAATTAATGTTAAATATTGATATAATATATATATATATATATATATATATATATATATATATATATATAACCCTACATATCAACCCATACAAAATTTATAATATCAAAAAATAATTATGGTATATAATTTTGTACTTTATTTGTATTGTAGTTTTTTATATAGAAAAAAAAAAGTCAATACACATAGGTGTCAAAAAAGTATTAAAAAAAAATGTCAAATCATCATTTTCCGGCGCCACATCAGCAAAATAAACCGGACATTTCACCGGAATCAGACTTCTGCTAAAAAACGCAACCACCCCCCAAAGTTTGTGCTTTATTTCGAGTTTTTGAAAGTTCGTGTCACCGAACGCAACCACCCCTAAAGTTGGTGCTATTTATCACCATTTTGCCTTCTTATTTTGAGTACATTTTTATGAAAATCTTAGAAAAATAATAATTAACAAAAATACATAAATATATTTTGAAAACATTTTTACGATGTTTATATAACTTAAGTTAGGGCATGTACTTTCATGAACAAATCTTACTTGTTTTTTAGTCTCGAACGCTATGAACAGTTTTCTTTGGTGACGCAAAATTAAAAAAAAAAAAGAGATTTTATTCCTAAACACCCTACTCTAAGAACTACCTTTCTAAGTCTAACATTCTTCCTTTCGCAGTCGTGGTCGTGTGCTTCCGACAGCTCCTTTTGATTGAACATTCTTCCTTGGAGTCTCGTCTTCACTTCCCCACAAGCTCGTTTCCTGTTGTACCTGCCTCCGACGGTGCTACTTCGGCAGTGCTTGGCTCGTTGTCTCACCTACTTCGTCTTCATGGAGTTCTTCCTTCACATCCATGGGTGATCCGTTGTTGTTCTCCTCCGGCTCTTTTCCTTCTCTTGTTTTTGTTTCTTGTTGTTTTTGTTGTTGTATGCTTTGTCCTCTTGACGGTTGTTTTCGTCTGCCGTCTTTTCGTGGCATCTCGTTTCACCGTTTTTTAACGGTGATCGAGTCACATACCTTGTTCTCTCTCAAAAAAAAACTTACTTGTTGTTTTCCACCTTTATAATATGTATTTAATATAAAATCTATCATAGTACTTACTATTATTACATTTTTATGATGTTTATATAACTTAAATTTGAACCATTTTTTTCCCCATTATTATGCTAATAGGTTCACATTTGTTATAATCAAAGTTAACTTCACAAATGTTTGTATTGTATTCAGAAGGAGAGTCATTGATGTTGTAATTATTAGCCAAAAGGGTTGGTGCTTTAATGCAAACAGGTTCTATGAGGTCCATTTTCACTTCATCACCATTGAAGACTTTTGTTTTAGAAGACTGTAGTTGTACAAAGTAGAGTATAACAATTTGAAATTTTTTGTAATGGGTTAAATAACTAAGAACAACATACTTAGTAATGTTTATACAAGTAGTAAAGCCATTAGTTTTCTTACTTGCACGAAAGCATGTATCAAGGAAACTAGGAATCAGTTAAATTAATTTACATCTCGGCCGAGGTGCTGACACTTCTCACCCAAGATTGCTCCAAAGTCCCATTGCATGCATTTTAGCTCGATTCCTTGTCCTTTCCTTCACGCATGTGGTCGCTCCAAAACATCCACTCCGAGACTTGATCCTCATTTGCATCGTTTTAGCTCCGAAATGTGTCAAATCACATACAAAACCACCAATAGAGTGTGTAGACATCTATTCTTGCAAAGTTAAACAAAACAAGCATAAATGACACAAATAAGGTTTATTCATGAGTGCGGAAAAGGAAAAATCTACATAAATGCATGCATAAACTAGGGCATAACCATGTTATCAAATATTCCATACTTGCTCCTTGATTGTCCCCAATCAAGAATCAAATCTAAGACAAAGATAACGTGATTTATGCATGCAAAAACAAAGACAAAAGTATTTTTCAAGTGCTTCTAATCATTGATCACCCTCAAAGTGTAGTTTCATAGGCAAAGACATATTTTGTTTTAGATCAAATAAAGTAGGCACAAAAGGGATAATCACACTTTGCATCAAATTCATGTTAATCATATCAATTACCGTTGTCAAAGCAATCATGAGAAATTTCAAGTCTAAGTCACAAAGCCAAACACATGTGCGCATAGGTCATAAGGACTTATCAAGAAGGAAGCCAAGAAACGTGATGAGGGTATGACATTTTTAGGTATTGTGGTGCTAATCCAGTAATCCGGAAAGAAGAATAACACAATTGATACTTTTCTCCTCAACATACGTCCTTTGTATATATATATACATTTTTTATTTCTTTTGGAGGGAGAGGCATTGGTGTACAATAGCCGAAACCTTGGTGATTAGCAACCTTAGGGGTGAACCAAGGTATCTCACATCGGATGCACATACCAATCACTCGTTAGGACGTTAGTCAATCCTACTTTGGCAAGATACAAACACTCGGTTATGTGTACCGAGTTACTCATCTTCATAGCTAACGTCCCCTAATACACTTTATTCACAATTCCCATCACATTTCACATCATTCATACTTCTTCATACAATTCACACCAAAATTTGTTTTCAACACAACCCATCAAACCAAATAAATCCTAATTCCCGGATAGGTCAAAGGAGGCAATATTTTTCCATGTTTGAGGGGCTAAGCATGATCAAGATAGAGAAGAAGAAGAAGAAGAAGAAGAAGAATAAATCAATTGCCTTAATCATTCCTATGCAATGCGCAAGAATTTATCATGTAGCTTCAACAATTCTAACTCAATCAAACTAGACAAGACAATCTCATAAATCACATAAATTCAAGCAAAGTATTAAAATCCCACATATGCCATTAATCAAGTTAAAACTCAAAGTATTCATCAATGGCTAATTCACCAACACAATATCATCATAGGGGTCATATCAATCCTAGAAGCACAATTTTTTTTTATATAAAGATGCATGCTATGCTAAGATGTAAACATGTGAAATGAAATGGAAACTAACCAACTAGATGCAATGCAAACAAACAAACATGCTAAAATGATTGCAAGTACCCCACCTCATACTTAAAAATCACATTGTCCCCAATGTGAAAAATAAATAGTAAAGTGAAAAAGAATACTCACAAAGTCAAATGATGAAATGACACTCATTGCGGTGGTGGTGGAGGTGGATGGTGGGGGTGCTCCGGGTCGTAGTGTCCACCAAAGAGATGGTGATACATGTCGCCCCACATGCCTTCGAAGACCGAGTGCCTCCTCCAGTTCTCCTCTTCAATCCGGTCAAATCTCTCAATGACATAGTCGAACCGTTGGTCGACATGCAACCTTAAGTTTTGGATTTGAGTGGAGAGGTCCTCATAAGAGACCTAGTGTCGGGAGCCACGTCGGGGTCCACGGGAGGAGGATGCTCCCGCACCCGCCAATGGAACCTCAAAGTGTACGGCACCCATGACATATCTAGCCTCCTCCGGATCTATCTCATCATCATCACCTCCCTCATGCTCATGCTCGGTATCCATAACATGAGTATCATCTTCCTCCTCATCTATAGACTTGTTCACAATTCCTCTTGTCAAGGTAAGAATACTCCCTCCTCAATGGAATCCCGACCTTATCATCCCAAGGCATGGCCACCTTGTAAGGCTCATTCCCCTTTTGAATCAATATACCCCGGGAAATTAGTTGTTGTCTTCCTATAGGCCGGGGTTGGACTACAAGTTTGGAATCCGAGAAATCAAGGTTCATTGTTTTAGCTATGTGCGTTATTATCCCGCCCACACAAATGATTCCCGAACTCTTCTTGGCAATTTTCTTCAAATGCTCACATAAAAGAGTAGTTAGGTCGGGAGTGGGGCCACAAGCAATGCACCACAATAGATACAATTCGTCCGCCAAGAACTTGTGGGTAGTCTCATGCCGGGCGAAAAGCAATTCACTCATAATCTTACGAGCTACTCGGAAAGACAAATTACAAATGAGCTTACACTTGGACTCTCCGGCCCTCCACATATCATTGCTACTACCGACCGAAGCAATCTCTTCCCAAAACCCATTTTGGTTGAAGTCCTTTGGGAAATAAGACGCATTACCTGGTGGGAACCCAAACATGGCTACAAACCTTTCGGTAGTGATAACATGATTCATCGACCTGTTTTAGTCATGCATTTAGGTAGATTTTCCCTTTTCGCATTCATGTTTTGGCCTTAGTTTGTGCCATTTATGCTTGTTTAGTTCTACTTTGCAAGAATAGATGTCTACACACACTATTTGTAGCTTTGTAGGTTATTTGGCACATTATGGAGCTAAAACGACGTATTTGAGGATCAAGCCTCGAAGTGGATGCATTGGAGCGAGCATACGTGCACGAGAAAGGGCTATGAATCAAGATAAAGGCATGGAGGGAACGACCAAAGAACATCTCGGCCGAGATCCACCTATCTCGGTTCGAGATGGAAGGCTTGGAATCTACTGTTGCAAAATCTCGGTCGGTATCTCGGGTGAAATATCGGGTGACTTGACCGAGATCCATGACGCTAAAGATCGAAGACGAAATCTTGGTCCCGACGATGACCTATCTCGGCCGAGATACAGCCCGAGATTTCTTCCCTGAGCGTTATATTTTATATGCGGGCTTTTTCCTTTTTGGCTTGTTATATTTTATTTGCGGGATTTTTCCTTTTTGGCTCAATGTCTTTTTAGCTAGGTTTTTATTATAAAAGGAAGCCTTGAATTCATTCCAAGGTGTGCTTATTCAGGGTTAGTTTACCCTAGAGGGGGGTGTCGTCTCCTACCCTGCCGCTTTTCTTCATTCATCATTCTTCTTATTTAGTTTAGATTAAAGATTCGCACTTTGACATTCAGATTTTTTGAAAGATGACAAGCGTATTTCCTAAGGTCGTTATTATAAACTTATCAAGTGTAAATCCGAACTTAATACTACCCAATGTATAGTGATTAAGTAAGGGTCGAACCCAAGAGAGTTTTATCGAGTTTTTATTATTCTAAATATTGATTTGGTAACAATTGAGGGGGGATTTGGATTGAAATAAAACAAGACAAAGACAATTATAAAGTTGGTGAAAAGTTGATTTAAAGAACTACACTAGGTTGGATCTTAGCATACACACTACTTGGTTGATTCTTTTTATAAGTTGTTCACCGATGTTCTCATCTCGATCGTAGATATGTGTTAAGCCAACCGGTATTAACACAACTTAACTAGTTATTTAATCCGTAAACCTACAAGATTAAAACACAAGTTAGCATTCTAATAAAGATAAAGAGATATAAAGAAGAATAAAACAACCCGTTAAATCTTTCTTTATAGTTATTTTCCTTTCCCTTAGATAATCGCAACCAGTTTTTACCTATGGGTTTGCTACTAGATTAAGGACCCGAACCCGGAATCAATTAATCCTAGCATTTTACATGCATTAGTACACTTAAGGTGATCAATCTAAGTGGAATAAAACCATGCAAGCATAAGTTAAAGATCAAGGAAAATAACACAAAGGATAATGAACTTAAACTTATATTAGAAGAACTTACAACCAAATAGTAATGTAGCTTCAATCAACCCAAAGGGAGTTTAGAAACTCATTACAAAAGACACTAGGAAATATAGAGGTTTTTGTGTGAAAAATGAGATGAAAAAAGCTATAGCCAAGGGCTCTATTTATACTACAAAATGCATTAAAAAGGAGTAAAGAGGCTGTGCAAACAGCCACCATAAAGAATGGAGTAAAGACCGTGCAAACAGCCACACTTAAGGCCATAAAGCCGACGAAAACAGCCGAGTAAAGTCCTCTGACGCTAACCCGCACCCGCGGCCAAGGGCGCCGCAGGCGCGGTTTAGGCAAAAACGTTCCATCTTCTTCTTGGCCGCAGGGGTGGCTCGTCACACCCGCGGCGGCGGGTTCTTCCATGCTCTTTGAAACGTCTGACTCTTTAACTTCGGGCGTTTCTGGTGAAGATCCGCAGGCGCGGCCTAGAGTCACCGCGGGGGCGGTGACACTGGATCTTCGGCTTCACAAGGCCGCTGGCAAGAGCGCTGGGGCGCCGTCTTCGCTTCTTCAGGATGGGTCATCGCAGAGGCGGACAGAGGTGGCCGCGGAGGCGGTGACAGGCTCTTCTTGGCCACGGGCGAAGGCGCTGGCCGCGACTCTCGTCATGGGTCTTCAGGGTTGTCACCGCAGGGGCGGCCAGAGGCGTCCGCGGGGGCGGTGACATGCTACGTTCGGCGCAGGTGATGCCGCTGGCTGCGGCGCTCGGCAAGGGTGTCACCGCAGGCGTGGTGACACTTCTCTGCGGGGGCGGTGAGGCACCAGAAACTTGTCTCCATCTCTTTGCTTCAACTCCTAAGTATTGCTAATACCTTCTTTTGCTTCATTTTGACTCTTTTATCTGGATCAAGGCATTAGTAACATAATATGACTCAAAAACATAAAAATGACTCTAAAAACTACCTAAATTGATAGTGATTCCATCACCTATCAAAAGACATTGTTAATTCAAGATTTAGCAAGATTGCAGGTTTTCACTATTGAAGTTGAGTAGTTTATTTTCTCCCTTTTGTTGTTTCTTTGTTTGTCTTTGATATGATTGTTATCGGTTAGAACTTTGTGGTTCCAAGGTTGACAGGGATTTGTTTATGCCTTGGATTATGATGGATTAGATTGCGCTTTGAATTGGCTTTGAATTGCTTGAAATCCTAATGGTTAGCTTGTACTTGAATCTAGGTTAGAGCCTTCTAAACTAGCAACCTAAGTTGAAATTGAGACTTACCCGGTGATATTCCTCTTAGATACATAAGTGTTTAACCATAGGTAATAAATGTGAAACCTTTATTGGTTTGAATGTGCCTGATTGCTCTCTAAGTTGTGTAATTCCTTAGACTTACCCGATAAAGGGGTACTTGATCCTTAGTTAAATAATTTGGTTTGTAGTGAATTTCCACCCTCTTTACCTTGAGACTTACCCGGTAATAGGTAGTTAGGATTGGAACTAGATGATCTTGAGACTTACCCGGTAATAGACCATCAGCCTAGAAACGTTCATCCCTGTTGCTTTTCTACCATATATCTCTATGAGTTGTCTTGAGTCCTTATGCCATAAACAATGATCTTGAACCCTTGGAATCCATTTTCTTTTCTTTAATTTGATTATATTTTCTTTCATATGATTTTATAAAACTGTTTTCAATTGAATGTGACATTCGATTGCGAACGTCAAAACCTTTCCCAAAAAAATTTGATTTTTCTTTCCCTTATCTTTTCCAACCACCTTTATTTATTTGAGATCTATCCTATCATTAATCATCGTTGTAGATTAATCATCTCAGTCCTTGTGTTCGACCCTGGAATACTTGTCCTACTTCGTACGATCCATACACTGTGGGTTCGTTGCTATATAGGGAAATTATTACCCTTCCTAGTTTTGCTATCTTGTGAGTTTCTATCATTATTGATAGGGGTTTATAGGGGTGTAAAATCAGCGAACAGGTAGTCATCGAGTATTCTCTATTCATAAGCCTAAACCTCATGAGGCTCTTCCCGAGCAAGAAGGAGAAAGAACTCAATAATTCTCGAGTTATTTCATCATATTCTGGTTCTCTAATCTCTAAGAATATACCCCAATGGCACTTCTCAATTATAGCATTTAAGTCCTCCTTAATCATCAACTCATCCAAGTCATTCACATCCAAATATCTAGGTGCAACAATTGTCAAATCTTTAATACGATTGAAATTTGACTTACATTTGGAGTGGATGATCGGGATTCGCCGTGGAGGTAGTGCCGGCGCCGACTCATCTTGGGAGGGTCGAGAGGAGCTAGAGCCGAAGAGGGAATGCCTGATACGCTTAGCATGGTTTTCCATGACTCAACAGAAGCAAATCTCGGGCAAAATGTTACAGGATCTCGGCCGAAATACAGTTGTGGAGCAAACGAGATGCAGCAACAAGGTCTTAGGCGAGATTTGGTGCTTCTCCTAGCTTGCTTGCTCCTTCCTTGTGCTGTTCTTGCTCCTTCAAACCTTTATTATACTTCTCTTATGATAGAATGAACAAATCTAGGATTTTTGAGAAGTTGGGAATTTTTGGTTAGTGTTTGAGTTTAGGGAGGTGGAAAAATCAGAAATTTGTGGGAAATGATGTTTGGAGAGGAAAAGGGAGAAGATTTATCGGAGGAATGGAAGAATTTGATGAAGATTTGAGTGAGAAAGTGTAGGGAGATGAAATCGGCCGTTTGAGAGCTTGAGAGAAGATGAAATGAAAATTGGGGAAAAGGGGAAGAAGGGTTTTTAATTTGCTGAACTTCTGAAGGATCTCGGGCAGGACTAGCCAAAATCTCGGCTGAGATCAGGCATGTCAGGGCCGAGATACACGCATTGACTGAAAAAAATCTTCAATGGGGAAAATCTCGGGCCGCCTCTATCGGGATCTCGACCGAGATCTAGCCCGAGATAGCTCTCGAATTTTCTTATCTCGGCCCATTAATTGATTTAATTAAATCTCGGGACGAGATTGTTCAAATGTGAGCCCGAGGTAGCTGCTTTTTGGCCCCTTTCTTCCTTGAGCTTCCCGTTCTTCATTTCCGCAAAACTTTCAACTCCTCTTGACATTAGAGGAATGTCTTCATACATCTCCCCTCTTGCTTCACACCTAAAACCTACAAAGACAAAAAGCAACAAAAACGCACAAAAATGCAAAAACACTCAAACAAATAGGGTTGAGCAGATTGCGGTTTGGTTGACCGAACCGCAACCAAACCGCAATTTGCGGTTCGCGAATTTTGGGTTTGCGGTTCAAAACCGCAACCGCATTTTGTGGTTTCAAACCGCAAAACCGCAAGAGAAGGTTACAAGTCTAAGTCTTATATGTTGCCCTAGTAGTTTCCTCGCGCCGCTGCCTTCGAACAACCTCACGCCCCAGTGCCCCACGGTCTTCACTCCTCACCTCCATTCCCCTCTCGAGTCTCGGCTCTCGTTGTCTCGCAGCCCTCGCCAGCTGCTACTTCTTCCTCTCCGGCTGCAACTCTGTCTCGCAGCCTCGCGACAGTCGACAACCTCTGCGCCTCCTCTCCGGTTGCTACTCTGTCTCGCAACCTCGCGACAGTCGACAACCTCTGCTTCTTCTCCTCCTCGCCTCCTCGCCGGCTGCTACTTCTTCCTCTCCGGTTTCTACTTCTTCCTCCTCGGTGCTACTCATGTCTTCTTCCCCCTCGGTTAGTTATGAAATTGCTATTGAAATTTAGGTTAGTTAGGTTTCCAATTCAACAACCTCTGATGATGTTTGATGTCGTGATAATACTTCATCCTCTCCGGCTGCCTTTTTTTCCCCCCTGACTTGTCTTCCGACTTGAGTAATTGTACCAAATTCTGTTACCATACAAGTCTCACCACATACCACATAGTCTATCAAAATGATTATGTGCTATAATTACAGTCATTAGATTACAATTACTTCAATAATTTGATGGAAGAGTAATATATAACTGTGTAGGTATCAATGGTTTGTTTGATTAATGGCTCACTGTTCTATTAAGCTAAATTTTAAAGATTTGGAACAATAGATCTACTCAAGTACAAATTGAGGAGGTATCACTTTAGCCTGGATACTTGAGAAGATTACTTTGGCCTCAAACCGCAAACCAATGGTTGCGGTTCTAATGCGGTTCGAACCGCAAACCGTTGCGGTTTGAACCGCAACCGAACCACATATTGCGGTTGCGGTTCAAAGATTTCAATTTTGCGGTTGCGGTTGCGGTTTTTGCGATTTTGGACCGCTGCTCAGCCCTAAAAACAAAAGAAAGAAGGGAAAGAAAACTACCTCGGGTTGCCTCCCGAGAAGCGTTCGGTTTAAGGTCTCTAGCCAGACCTGATTCCATTTAGCCTAAACTTAGGAAAATAGGCGAAATCCGCTCCACCGGAATTTCCGGTGTATACTACTTTAGCCTATGTCAGTTGACCTTGAATGTCCCGGAATGCTCACCCCATACTTCAATGGCACCATGGGGGTAGATTTTCTTCACGACGTAGGGCCCGGTCCACCTAGACTTCAATTTTCGAGGAAGAGGCGGAGTCTTGAGTTAAAGAATGGGACGAGATTACCCTCCTTGAAGTCCTTTGGATGACGTGCTTGTCAAGTAGCCGCTTCTCTCCGGCTTCTTTCATGTAAAAGTTGAGCTACTTGACCGCCCAATACGCCCTATGCTCCAACTCCACCGTAGGTGGCAAGACTTCCCATAAATGAGTTTATAAGGTGTAGTACCTCTGGGGGTCTTGTATGCCGTCCTATATGCCCAAATGCATCATCAAGCTTCATTGCCCAATCCTTCCGGGACCAAGATACCATCTTCTCTAGGATCCCTTTCATTTCTCTATTCGAGACCTCTACTTGACCGTCTGTTTGAGGATGGTATGGGGTTGAAACTGATAACATGATTTATCGACCTAGTTTAGATATGCATTTAGGTAAATTTCTCTTTCTACATGCATGTTTTAGCCTTAGTTTGTGTCATTTGTGCTTGTTTAGTTCTACTTTACAAGAATAGATGTCTACACACACTATTGGTGTCATTGTAGGTGATTTGGCGCATTATGGAGCTAAATTGATGCATTTGAGGATCAAGCCTCGGAGTAGATGCATAGGAGCGACCATACGAGCGAAGGAAAGGCGAATGAGTCGAGCTAGAAACACAAGAGACAGAATAGGAGCATCTTGGTCACTGATCTCGACCGAGATCAGCACTACATGACGAGATCTCGACTACAAAGAGTCATCTCGGTCCAATCTCGGCCCGTGATCCAAGTTTATGTCGAGTATCTCGGTCGGTATCTCGGCCGAGATCCATGTGTGATTGACCGAGATCCCAAGACGCTGAAGTATCGAAGATCGAAGCCAAAATCTCGGCCCGAACCATGACCCAATCTCGGCCGAGATCCACCCGAGATTCTTCCCTGAGCGTCGGTTTTATTTTATTTCGGGTCTTTTTGCCCAGCCCGCGTCTTTTGGCAGGTGATTGGGTATAAAAGGAAAGCTCCAATGATTTCCTAAGGGTTCCCCCGTCGCCGTTAGTCTCAGATTAGTTTCGAGTTGCCATTCGAGTTCCGTTTTAGACCTAGAGAGAGATCGTCTCCTATCGTGTCTCTCATTTCCAATTTTTCACCATTGTTTGACTTCTGTTAGTTTTCGAGGAAAGCTTCAGTCTTTGCATTTACATTTACATTCAGTTAAGATACGCTTTGTGATACTGGGATACGTTGTTTTGCTGGTTTCGGATTAATAAAGCTGAGTACTTTCCTTTCCCCCTTTTGTTATTTCTCTTTTATGCATTCTTTCTTATATTTGATTTGTGATTTCGATATGATGCTTATTGGCTAGAACTATTGTGGTTCCAAGGTGAATAGAAATTGGTTTATTTCTTGGACTATGATGGAATAGATTGTGCTTTAGAATTGGTTTGAATTGCTTGAAATCCTAATGGTTGGTTTGGACATAAATCTAGGTTAGAACCTTCTAACCTAAGTTGGATTTGAGACCTACCCGGTGATATCCTTTCTTAGATACATAAGTAGATTGACCATAGGTAATAAAGGTGAAAACCTCTATTGGAGTGAATGTGCTTGGTTACTTTCTGAGTTGGGTAATTCCCGAGACTTACCCGGTAAGAGGTTACTTGATCCTTAGTTAGATAATCCGGTTTGTACTAAATTTCCACCCTCTTTACCTTGAGACTTATCCGGTAATAAGTAGTTAGGATTGGAACTAGATGATCTTGTGACTTACCTGGTAATAGATCATCAGAGTATAAACGCACATCTTTGTTTCTTTTCAACCATAAATCCCTTGTGAGTTATCTTGAGTCCATATGTCATAAACAATGATCTTGAATCCTTGGAATCCATTTTCTCCCATTAATTGATTATCTTTGTTTTCCTGTTTTAAAACGGTTTTCATTTGAATTGCTATTCGATTGCGAACTACACAAAAACCTCTCAAAAACATTTGTTCTTCTTCCCTTATTTTCCAAACTTTTTCTTATTTTGCATTTACAATATATTTGATCATTATTGCAAATCAAACACTTAGTCTTTGTGTTCGACATTGGAATACTTACTTTACTTCATACGATTCATACACTGTGGGTTTGCTACTTAATTGAATATTTATCACAAGTTATAAATTTAAAGTATATCGTTGTTGTGAGCTTATTGGTCTCTATCTCTTTTGATAAGGATTTTTAGGGTCATAAATATAGCGAACAACAAACTTGTGAGTCACCCCATACTTGGACAAGAGATTCAAAGTTTCTAGCGGTGAAGTGTTTTCCTCCATTACTTATGATGACTTGAGGTGTGCCAAACCTAGGGAAGATGGTGCAGTCAAATAACTTAATTACAACCTTGACATCATTTGTTGGTGAGGCAATAACTTCGACCCATCTCAACTCCCTCCGGACGTCCAGCCCCTGGACGGCTCTCACATAGTCCACCGCCAAGAGAATGTAAAGATTCTCACAAGAGGATGGGAATGGTCCCATGAAGTCTACTCCCACACATCAAATATTTCTACCTCTTGGATGTTGTTCAAGGGCATATCATTCCTCCTTGATATGTTCCCCGTTCTTTGGCATGCATCACAAGATGTCACAAACCCTTGCACATCCTTGAAAAGAGTAGGCCAAAAAGAATCCGGATTGCAATACCTTGACACAAGTTTTGTGAGAGTTAGCGTGCCCTCCACATGACAAGGAGTGACAATGCCGGATCGCACTCTCAATATCATCATCCGGGACACACCTTCTAAAGATTCCATCAGACCCTTTCTTTAATAGTAGCGGTTCATTCTAATAGAAGTGTCTCACGTCCTTTAAGAACTTCTTTCTTTGTGTTTGAGACAAACCAGGAGGAATATCATCGCATACTATGTAGTTGACATTATCCGCGAACCATGACTCACTTTCTCTCGAAATTCGAAGGAGGAACTCTTCCAACATGTGGAGTTGTTCATCCGGGAAAGATTCATCAATAGGGATGTCGTCTTTCTCAATAAGTTCGGAGGGCAACCGGCTAAGATGATCAGTAACTGAATTTTCCGAGCCCTTCTTATCCCGGATTTCCAAGTCAAACTCTTGAAGGAGAAGGATCCAACGGATGAGACGGGGTTTGGCATCCTTCTCGGTGAGGAGGTACCGGATCGCAGCATGATTGGTATACACTATCACCTTTGCTCCCACAAAATAGGAACGAAACTTCTCAAACGCAGATACAACCGCTAGGAGCTCCTTCTCCATGGTTGCATAATTTAGTTGAGCTTCTTCAAGCGTCTTGCTTGCATAATAGATGGCGCGAGTAAGTCCTTTCTTCTTTTGGCCTAGCACGGCCCCTACCGTAAGATCACTTGCATCACACATCACCTCGAACGGAAGAGCCCGATTCGGGGGTTGTATTATGGGGCGGTAGTGAGAGCTTCCTTCAACCTACAAAATGCATCAAGACACTCTTTTGAAAATATAAATTCAACATCCTTGATTAATAGGTTAGTGAGCGATTTAAAAATCTTAGAGAAATCTTTGATAAACCTCCGGTAGAAACCGACATGACCTAGAAAGCTTTTTACCCCCTTTAACGATGTTGGTGGAGGTAACTTCTCAATCGTCTCAATCTTAGCCCTATCAATCTCAATGCCACGGTTAGAAATCAAATGCCCGAAAACAATACCTTCCCTAACCATAAAGTGACATTTCTCCCAATTGAGAACAAGGTTACAATCTTCGCATCTTTGTAAGACTAAAGACAAGTTTGTCAAACATTTATCAAATGAAGAACCATAGACTGAAAAGTCATCCATAAAAACTTCCATGATGTTCTCAATGTATTCGGAAAATATAGACATCATGCACCTTTTAAAAGTAGCGGGAGCATTGCACAACCCGAAAGGCATTCTCTTATATGCAAAAGTCCCCCAAGGACAAGTAAAAGTGGTCTTTTCTTGGTCATCCGGGTGGATAGGGATTTGAAAGAAACCACTATACCTGTCGAGGTAACAAAAATAGGAGTGTTATGCTAACTTTTCTAGCATTTGATCAATGAAGGGTAGGGAAAATGATCTTTCGTAGTGGCGTGGTTCAACTTCCTATAATCAATACATATTCGCCACCCTGTGACCGTCCTAGTGGGAATCAACTCGTAGTTCTCATTAGTGATCACGGTTATCCCACCTTTCGTGGGTACAACATGTACCGGACTAACCCATCTACTATCCGAAATGGGGAAGATAATACCCGCATCTAACAACTTAAGGATCTCTTTCTTGACTACCTCCTTCATGTTAGGATTTAATCTTCTTTGAAGTTCAATATATGGCTTATGGTCATCTTCCAACATAATCTTATGCATGCAAAGAGATGGATTAATTCCTATGAGGTCATCAAGAGTGTAGCCTAAGGCCTTCCTCTGCAACTTGAGTTCATTCAACAATTTTTCAAGTTCAATTTCACTTAGACTAGCACTAACTGTAACGGGATAGGAAAAGTTTGGACCAAGGAAAGCGTACCTCAAATGTGCCGGGAGTGGCTTCATCTCGAGACTAGGAGGTTCACTAGATGAGGATTCCGAACCTTCGGGCGAGATCCAAGGCCTTGAGATATGTTTCACTCCATCTCGGACTCCCCTTTACACATCTCGGGTCGAGATCACTACACCCATGGCCGAGATTTTCACCTTGAAAAACTATTGTGTTGACCTGCTTGAGATCTCGGGTCGAGGTGTTGGGATCTCGGGCGAGGCTCTGAAAATCTCGGCCCGAGATACTGCCCGAGGGTGCTCTCGACATTGGAAATCTCGGCCGAATTAAATGAATTAATTCTGATCTCGGCCGGGATACCGCCCGAGATGCCTCTGGAGTCCTTTTCACTTGTAAAAACTTCATACTTTGCTTCCTCATCGACGGGAAGTATGCTCAAGGCTCAGATCTCCTTATTGTACTCTTCTTCCGGTTCTCTCCTCCATAAGGCTCATAGTCAATACTTGCTCAAGGAGATCCGAAGATAAGACTGAGCTTACCGTTTCCCAAAACTCTTCATCATCATCAAGGACATGGTACATATCATCTTTGAGTGCCGACCCCTTGATTATGGTGGGGAGCTTGAACTGTACATTATCCTCATCAATGTTGAAGGTGAGGGTTTCCTTCTTACAATCCACTAATTAGCATCCGGAGGTTATGGGGACGGGACAATCCGCCGGAATATCCAACACCATAAAATCGATGGGGATGAAGAACTTCTCGAGTTGGATGGGGATGTCCTCAAGGATGTCTACCGGGTGAGTGGTAGACCTATCCACCATGTATAGGGTCATCTTCACGGGTTTTGGCTCTCCGAGGCCAACCTTTTTGCACAGTGCGAGCGTGATAATTGTCACACTAGCTCCAAGGTTGCACAATGCCTTGTATGTCCCTTCTCCAACTCCAATGGGCACACTAAAAGATCCCGGATCACTTAACTTTGGGGGCATTTTTCCTTTCATTGTTTGGATGAGCTCGGTAGACATCTGAGTCATACTCACTTCACCATATTCCTCTAATTTCCTCTTATTAGAGAGGATATCCTTCAAGAACTTTTCGTAGGCGGGCATTCCTAGAATGGCATCGACGAAAGGAATGTTATTTTTGTAATTTATTCAAGAGTTCGAGAAATTTACCAAATGCTTGTCCAATTGTACTTTTGCCCGGGACTTCGGAAATGGGAGTGGTGGCTTGAATGGGGGCGGTGGGATATATATTGGCTCATTCTCTTTGCTCTTCCCGTCCTTCTTTGGCTTCTCCTCCATGACTTGTTTTCCCTTGTCATTTCCCTTGGGAGGTGGATCATTTGTTGTCAATCCACTCCTAGTTGTAATGGCCATGATTTGTCCTTTTGGATTGTCTTCGGTTTTTCCGGGAAGCCTTTCCGGATCCCTTTGAACTTTGTCCGGCTTTTGGAATACTTGTGCCTCTAAAACCTTTTGAGTCTTTGCTACACAAGTGACGGTGCTCACAAGGTTGCTCAACCTTCCCATCATTTGCTCAAACATCATCTCAACCCGATCATTGGGTGGTTGTTGTTGGAAACCCGGAGGACCTTGTTGAGATGATTGCAATGGCTTGGATGGTGGTGCTTGACTAGTGGAGGCTTGGGGACTTAAGGCAGCATCCGGGTTGAAGTAGGAGAAACCGGGATGGTTGTGGTTGGGGCGGAAGTTATTCTCTTGGTAGTTCCGGTTGAAGTTATTGTTATTGTAACTCCTTTGCCCTTGGTAACCTCCTTGAAAGTTACCCTTCCCCGTGTAATTCAAGTCATCCTCCTTGGATGCCACTTGAACCTCGGCTTGTGTATTGTTCGCTGGTTTTACACACCTATAAATAACTATCAAAATAGATAGAAATTCACAGGGTATCAAAACAAAGAAGGGATAATTTAAAATTTATAACTTGTAAATAATTCCCCTAAATAGCAACGAACCCACAGTGTATGGATCATTCGAAGTAGGATAAGTATTTCAAGGTCGAACACAAATAATGGGAGGATTAATCTGCAGTAGTGATTAAGGATAGGATAGATCTTAAATAAAAACATGAGGTTGGAAAAGATAAGGAAAAGAAGGATCAAAAGGTTTTAAAAAGGGTTTTGGGTTGCCCTCAATTGAATGTCACCTTCAATCAAGAGCAGTTTTATAAAAAGAAAGATAAACAAAGATAATCAAACAATGAACAAGAGGGATAGAAAGAACTCAACTTCAATGAATAAAACCTGCAATCTTCCAAATCTCAACTCAACAATGTCTTCTAACAAATCTCAACTCAATAATCTCTTACAAACGAATCTCAAATCAAAAAGTCTAAATCTTGAATCAAAAACTAATATGAAGAATAATGAATGAAAAATAGGGTACGAGACGACTCCTCCCTTCTAGGGTAACTTATGGGCGACTCCGAGCAAGTACACCTTGGAATGAATTCAAGGCTTCCTTTATAACAAAAACCTAGCTAAAAGACATTGGGCCTAAAAGGAAAAAGCTTGTAAATAAAATATAACGCTCCAAAAAGGAAAAAGCCCGCAAATAAAATATAACGCTCAGTGAAAAAATCTCGGGCTGAATCTCGGACGAGATTGGTTGACGTCGGGGCCGAGATTTCGTCTTTGATCTTCAGCGTTATGAATCTCGGTCGGGTCACCCGAGATATGGACCTAGATACCGACCAAGATTTTACCACAGTAGCTTTCAAGCCTTCTATCTCGGACCGAGATTAGTAAATCTCGGCCGAGATGCTCCTTGGTCGTTCCTTCATGCCTTTAGCTTGATTCCTAGCCCTTTCCCGTGCACGTATGCTTGCTCCAATGCATCCACTTCGAGGCTTGATCCTCAAATACGTCGTTTTAGCTCCAAAATATGCCAAATCACCTACAAAGCCACAAATAGTGTCTGTAGACATCTATTCTTGGAAAGTAGAACTAAACAAGCACACTACTAGAAAACAGGGCAAAAATCGATGCTTTTTTAATACTTTTTTGACGCTTTTAAGCATCAAAGAAAGAAAACTCGACGCTCAGTAAAAGCGTCGAGATTTCCAACGCCGTGTTTGGTTGACGCTTTTTGCTATCGACACCCTTGACGCTTTTTGCCGTCGAGATACAAATGTTGACGCTTTTATTAGGATTTTTCCCGCAATTTTCATTGACAAAATGACACCTTTAGGCGTCGAGAAAAGTGTAAGTTATAGGACAACTTCGACATCAAAAAGCGTCGAGATATATCTCGACGTATAAAAGCGTCGACTTTTGAATATTTTATTTAAAAAAAACTATCAAATTTTATTTACTAAATATGCTAATTTAAAACTTAATAAAAAAAAGACAAACGAGATTAGTTATATAAAGAGGCTAAAGGAAAGCAATGTAAGAAATTCCACAAAGCTGCTTATCTAGGTCAGTTAATGAATAAAAATGAACCTGTTATCTTATGCATACTAGCAAACACAGTAGGGATCTCAAAACAAAGAATGTCGCCTAATTGTCAGTAACGGGCTAACAACCTTGACACTTTATTCCTTGTACATACTATCAAAAAAGTGTTTTCTCCGTCTGATTCTCCCTCTATGGTGTCAACTCTTTCAATGTCTTCTTCAAAATCATTTCTAGTAGCTTCCGCTGTAGAAAGGAAGCAAGAGCAGAATAATAAAGATGGAGTGGATGTAGTATTAGGCAAGTAAAGTGTAGCAAAATGCAAGTAACATAAAACATAACTAAACCATGACAACAGTCAACAATCATGCCTTAATAGCATAAAGTCTGTGCGCTTCTCTTATTACTTTTTTGTATTCTCCTGTTCTTCGGATACAATTCTACGGCCAAATCTCAATGCTTCTGACCGAACCACTCTTTCTTTCACCAAAGATGCTCTTTTCAAAGAAAAAAAGCGATTGTACTTTAGAAGAATCTGTAAACGAGTCCAGATTTCCAGACCATATGCAAGACTCTCTTTGCCAGGAGAATAGTAACAATTCCAGATTCACGGTTCCAACTATTCTAGTTATAGGTAGGTAGTCTATACAAGACTCGCACAACGGAGGAGCCGCCCCCACCAGGCAGGCGGCCACAGGTCATAACGCACTCCCGGCACTCAAGACCGTCCATACTAAGGCTAGCTCAACTTAGATCGAAGTTCCATGCATTGTCCACTGAATAAGACTACCAACAATTCGGCATCCCACCACCTCATATAATGAAAATCCTTCTTAACATAGGCTAATTCTGTGTTGCGCGCAAACTGCATCACACGTGGGTTAACCATAATGCCACGCGCTAAGCCCCTCCCTGTTAAGAAAAAGCGCAAATAGAAGCCATGGTAGCTTACACCATAACAGCAGGCAGGTAGAAGGAGAGGGCCGCTATCGCCCTAACACTAAGCAGCAAGCGTTGAATCAACGCAGAAAGGGCCCTCCTATCTCGTCCTTCTCCGAACTCTGGTTATGGAAGAAGGAGAAGAAGGAACCGAGAAGAGGGTAGCAGCAACGAAAAGAAACATGTAAATCATCATTATGTTTAGTCTTGTCAGTGCAGTTCGTATAACTGATTCCCTCATAAGTATCTAAGTAAAGAAGACTATTCTCGCTTAATTGCTGCATGAATCTAGTCATTAGGTTTACCCTCTCTACTCATAAATTCAGAATAATTTGGAACATTAAAAGACTGAGACTACACCAATATTGATATAAATAGAACAAGGTCTACATTTTCTTTCTCTTTTTGAGTGTTCTACATGAGTCATTCAATACTATAACAACAAACTTTGTAACTCTGAAGTTTCTTTTAAAATCATCCTCTACGCTGATTTATAATTGTCTACTTGGTCAGTATGCCTAGAATTGTAGACATTGGCATATGTGCCTCAGATGAAAACATAGAAACTTGTGTTACAGAAACTAATCTTTGAATTTCAATCACAAAATTACAAGCCACTACTAAAACATCAACATCAAGTAAACAACAAGTTGTTATACGAAGCACAGTGCAAAAAAAGACATATAATTTGTACTAGTTTTGGACAAATCACCATTGGACAAAATTAAAACTTTTCAACACATCATTTTTCTACACTATTGATCAAAGTTGATGTAGTATTTAGAATTTGCAAAATAAAACGAAGCATATAAAGTAACCTAAAATAGCATGCTTATAATGTTTGCTTCTTTGTCCATTTGAATTAATTTCTATCAGTATATACAATCATGTTAATGAGAACTCTAACAACCTCAGCAAGCATCTCATTTCATCCATGAAACAATTCCTAGCATAAAATCGACAAGAAATTGAAAGAATCCCATTAAGTTTACATGAAAGATAATCTCAAAATTGCACTTCACACCTTAAAAAATAAAATCCAAATTTAAATTTGGATATTCTTACCAAACTCGTTGTAGATAGAGTAAATTTGAATTTGCTCTTTTCCGGTCGGCAACACCTAGCAAACACACCCTTGGCGGATTCCTTGAAACTCTCACCACCTAGCCACCGGCGTTTGATTCCCGGAAAAAGTTCAATACAGTGCTCTTTAGAACTAAAATAAATGCAAGCTTATAACACTTGTAAACATATTGATAAGTACGTCGTATTCATTTTCAAGTATAATTTCATTGATGAAAATACCACTATTAAATATCTTCATATAAATAGTCATACAGATCTCCAAAAATCTATAAACTACATAAACAAGGGTCAATCAAAATTCAAATCCTTCAATGGTTTAAGTATACAATTTACAAAGTAGAACGTAAGTAAAAAAAACAAGCATATGAAATTAAAGCATATGAGCAAAGTGTGGTTGTTACAAGAGTAAAACTTGTCTTATATGTGTCCATAACAAAGCGCATTACTATTCCTTTTCTTTCTCTAGTTTTTTCAATTATCTGCTTGAAATGGAGATTAATGAAGGTAAGTGAAAAAAAAAACTCTAAAGCTGAAGTTACAAAACAATCTTACCTCCCAAACAAAAAACGAGGCAACCATGTCTCCATTACTGAATCATTGTGTTTTTTTGCTACTTAATATAGTAATAATGCCCATTACAAAGAAGACTTATAGGCGCTCCCTGTTGCTTGGTTCCGGGTTTGGTACTCTCAATGGAAGCTTCTTCCTCTACAACTTTTGAAGTTCTATCTTCTGCTAGATCCATTTCCAAAGTAGAAATAGTTTTGTATAATGTCCTAAAGATGATGGTTTAATCATAAAATGTCAATTTTGGTTCTCCATAAATGAAATCTTATATGTTCAAAGGAGAATCAAAGGTACTTCAGAAAGAAAACCTATGGACATTAAAATAAATACAAAATCTTACATAACCGCTTTATGTGTTTGAGATACTTGAGAAAGGATGTCAATATGAATCTCCCCCGAAATAGAACGTGTAATTGAATAGGAATAGCACACAAAATCTTAAGTCCAAAAATTACCAAATATCATCTAAGAACCACAAAATTCTGCCTCAATAATCTCAATCATTTTAGATTGGTCCATAAGGACTCATAAAAAACACTTATCAAAACATCATAAATATTCAACAAGCACAACATAGGTCGAATTTTCTTTCAAAATGTTCCTAAATTTCAGTTCCATAAGTGTCCTAAAAAGACTACCTTGTAGAATACGAACAATTAAATCATTTCAGGTCACATGTATCAGAGCTAATACACTCAAGTATTATAGATCAAGTCCAGTTAAGGCACTAGGAATGCAAATGCTTGGTAAATTAGGGTAATGAGAAATGGAACCACAAGAAAAAACCTATTGTTAACTAACGACTCCCAAGAAGAAGTTGGCAACGCAAAGAAGGACAACTCATCTTTTAGAAATGCTAGGGCAATGAACGGAAATCCTTGCTCTGTAGAAGCGAAAACTCTCAGTGCGGTGTCCGGATAACGCTCTTAGGACTTCCTTCCAATTGCCATGTTAATGGTAGCTAGAGGGGAGAGGGGAAGAGGGAGAGGGGAAGAGGGAAAGGAGAGAGTCGGGGATGGAGTTAGGATTTTACGAAATGAGTGAGAGAAACGAGAGATGCAAGGAGATAAGGAACGCTTCAATTTTTCATTTTAAAAAAATCTTTTTAGTAATTCTCGACGCATTTAAGTGTCTCCATCCTATTTTTCTCAATCTCGACTTAACAAAGCGTCGAATACTGCTTGTTCGGGGCTGCACCATCAAATTCAATTTCGTCGATTGGTAAAGCGTCGAATAAAAGCGTCGTTTTTGGCCTTGTTTTCTAGTAGTGGCATAAATGATACAAACGAAGGCTAAAACATGAATGCAGAAAGGGAAAATCTACCTAAATGCATGACAAAAACAAGTCGATAAATCATGTTATCATGTACTCTTCAAAGTTGATGTACAAAGCTCCCTCAAAGACTTGAGCTTGTTGTTGATGGAGTCAAGCCTTGCATTACTCATGGTGCTCTCACTCACCTCATATACTCTAGGTCTAGCTCTTCTCTCCTCAACCTTCCTATGGGAGTACTTCTCAATCACCAAGGCTTGTTTCTCTACAAACTCCCAAGCCTCATCAACATTTTTCTCCATGAAAGTACCTCCCGACAGTGATTAAAGTCGGAATTGACTTTCCTCATCTAAACCCTTGAAGTAGATCTCTAGTACCGTCCGGAGCGAGCGGAACCCATTTTTAAAATATTTTTTGAAAAAAATAAAAGTTATACATATGAAATATAAAGTAAATAAAATTATAACACATAATTCAAAGTAGCTCAATTGTCGTGAACATTTGAACCTTATCTCGAGGTATTGGATTTGATTTCCACTATTCACATATATATATTTTATATATTTAAATTAATAAATAAATAAAACAGACTTTCGGGCCGGGCTTAACAACCTAGATGGGCCTACACCCTTGCTCGGCGGGTTTGGTGGGCCGGGCTTTACGGCCCGGACGGGCCTATCTTATGCGCCATACCCCGCCCGTTTTCACGGGCGGCCGGGCAAGCTTGCCCGCGTTTGCCCAAGTCTACCTACTGATGAGATCAGATGCAGTAATACCCATGTGTGTTGCTGCAACCACGACATGTACACACGATATTTCTTCAATATCAAACTCCTTGAATGCACAACTCCTCATTAACAAACAAACAATAACTCGTTCATTTCCCTTCTTCACTTCAAACTCTAGTCTTTATGCATCTAGTACATAAACAAAGTAGCTACCACATTTTGCATTTATTTATGGATTATTGCTTCTATTTTCGGTGGACAATTCTCTTCACAAGTTGTAGATCTGGTACGACGCTCCGCAAACTATCTAGTCATGAATTGTCTTATTTCATCAAGCACAGTTAGAACCGGATACTCTCTACCTTCTTTCATTATTCCGTTTACACACTCTTCTTTGTTGCCAGTAAGGATGTTGTAACTTTTAACTGGACAAAACGAACATGCCCATGTTGGAATTCCAACTTCCTTAAGCATCTCCCCTACATTTGGCTTCTCCTATATGTCAAAATACACACAAGTTATGAATAATTGTTGTCAAAAAAACACACAACTCTTAAATCAACATAAATGTGTGTAATACGTTGCTTCAACATACATACCCCCTGAGACTTGGTCTAGAATTCTCATGCAATTTGTCCTCTTATATGTTCGGGCATGCACCATCCATGAACAATTCAAGTATTCTGTTGGATCTCGTTCTTTTCCTCAAATTTCCTTTAAGATGCAAATTGCAATATCCATAGAATGTCATCTCATAGTTTGAGGTTATTCCCTTTTTAATGGAGCTATGCTGATATGATATGAACAAAAGTTCATTGTTGTTTGGTACAAACCGCTTGAGGTTCTTGAAACCCAATCCCAAGATGCATCATTTTCACTATGAACGACTGCAAACACTATTGAGTAAATCTGTTGATTTGCATCTTGTGCAGTTGCTACAAACAAGACTCCCCTATATTTTCCCTTCAGATGAGTTCCATCTACCATGATTACCTACAAATACATAATGATTTAAACACACACACATCAGGTACATAAAGCGTGATCAAGCGAGTTAGTACACAAGTTATATCAAATACACAAGGTCATGTACATAATTGTTAACTGCAAGAATTATAAGCATCAATAAATAAGAGCGATAAGGGACTTAGATTAATTACCTTTCTCATTACTTAAAATCCTCTTATTGATTGTCCATAGGCAACAAACACATACTTGAAACGTCTATCATCATAAAGCTTAAGAGTAACAATTGTGTCTTCATTGACCTGCCCCAACATATACAAATATGAAGGTATCAACATAAAATTATCTTCCGGTGTACCTCTTATCATGTCCTTTACTTCTTCTTGCGTCTTCCAACACTTCTAGTAACTATCATCAATGTTATGTAAACTCTTCATAATTGTGTTGATTTGGTTGATTGTAGGTAACTTCTTTGAGTTACAATACCTACACAGTTAAAACACACATCTATATAACTTATTGTATCTTATGTAATAAATAACTTTAACATCCATCTAATAAATAAACACTCACATTGCTTTAACCTTCTCAGCTATTACGTGATAAGAAGCTTATCTTTTGACCGATCTCCTCAATTGAAAAGAACATGTGTGGGTGGAGTTATACTTTGTTGTTGTAAAGTATCTTGACTGTCCAAGCATAGAGAAGTGCACCCTGCATTTACATCCTTTGTCAACACATACTGTTGTTATTGCCTTCATTTTTTACTTGACAATTTTGTATTGGGAACATTCTGAGATGACGTGTAGACACAATGCATTCTTTACTTCAGTTTTCATATAATAGGTTTCTCAATTCAAAGATACAAATATGTCTTTGTGGGTACGCAACTTGTTATTTGAGGAACAATATACATAGTGTATCTGGATGTATCTTCAAATTGTTATGTTTGTACAGCAGTTGATGAACTCTCTCCATGATAAATTTGTACCTCCTTCCCATCATTATGTACTGCATTTGTCCCTTCATCTTTTTTTTTTGTTGATCAACACTTGTCTATCTTCCCTCTGAACATCTATCATCTCCTCTCCATCATCCTTATGTAACTGTTTTTTGATTACACATAAGGGAATACTCCAGCGGTACTTGTACATTTCATTTATCTGAATATATGTGTCAAAATCCTCCCTTGTGTTGACATCAAATGACATTAATACTGAATTAAAAATATTCTAGTACGATAACTCTATTGCAAATTCTGAACCACAAATTCCAAATGTTGAAAGCAACTAATCCTTTCAACTCATCAAACGTGTATGCTACATCAACCAACAAAGGCTTACTCGAGACATTTCCACTATATTTCCATACACCTTCTTCCACTATCCAGTATCCCACACCGTATGTTGTTACACAAAGCAATGTCAACACAACTACATCAGTACAATTCAACATTAGTTACAAATATTCATATAGTTTTTACTATCACATACTACTGTCACAACTACATAAGCAATGGTCCATCAACATAATTCAACTATCATTGTGTATGTCATTTACTGTCAAAAGAATATGCACAACTATTTTCTCTGTAATCAAAAGTGGTTGTCAATATTATTCACACTAATCAGTACATACACAAAACATCAACAAGTAACACCTAATACACTACCAAATTAGTTACATCAACAATCTTTTATCAGTTAAACATATATATATATATATATATATATATATATATATATATATATATATATAAAATTGATATTTCAATTGTTAAAAGAAGCTACAAAAGTACTAAGTCGGTCAAAAAAGTTGCCTAGCAAAATAATTGCAAATGTATTATACGGAATCATCAACATACAAACTTATTTTTGCGAAATAACTTGCATTGTATTAGCAATCTAGATACTCATTTGTGTAATCGCTCATATACAGTCACACGAATTCATGATTTTCTAACTATAAATTCCAGAGCACTTTGTTTATGAACAAACAGACCGATTAATAGAAATAGATCGATGAATTGATAACTTATACGAATAAATTATGTATGAAATTAATAGAACATACCAGGGATTATAGATATTGCCGATTACTGTTTGATTGAGGGGAAACCTTGAGACAAATTCAAAATCAAAGTTCTACAGAGGTTTTGAGAAGCGAAATGTTCGATCAGTGGACGAAATCGATCGATCAATAGATTCGAGCCATAAAAATCAGGAAGGAGATCCCATATCGTCTGAAATCGAAAAGCGGTATCGGCCAAGGTTGAAGGACGACGGTTAACGATCAGTTCAAATCCTTTGAATTTTATGCTGTAATATATATTGGACCACCACTCAGAATATTACGTGTGGACACTAATTAAGATAATTAAAAAAAACAAAACATTAGTCTTACTTTTATTATTGTTAAAATTGGAAATGCACAAACAAATTTTCATTCCCCATCAGCAACATAGCATAAGAAAACTTTTCTTCTTTCATGGCATATAAAGAAATCTTGATTTCCATGTTTACAATCGACATGAAACATAACTTTGAGAGAGAATGAGATAGATTTTATCTATCAAAAGCTTATAAATACTCAATCTTATGTCAAAAACTCAGGAAATACAACGAATAAAAAAATGAAACCTATAAATAAAATCATATTATAACCAAGCTCTCTTACATAGGAATTCAATTAGGATTTTAAATTGGAAAAATATATAACCACTTAGCAACATTAAGAAAGCATAAAGGATCTTAATAGAGGGGAAAGATCGAAAGTACAATTAGATAAGTGTCGTCAAATTCTATTGTAAGCATCGAAATCAAAATTCCTTCATATATTGTAAACCTCTGTTTGATGCCATGAAAGAAGAAAAACCTCTTCTTTGTTGCAAATTATGTGAAAGAGAAAGATCCGTTTATTTCTTTTTCAATTTAAAAATAATAAAAAATATGATTAGTTTTTTTAATTATCTTATTTAATGTCCATGTGTCATATTCTGGGTGGTGGTTCAGTATATGTTACACCAAAAAATTAAGAGGATCCGAACCGGTTAACATGATATTTTGAGGATATTTTGTGAACAACCATAATTTCCTTCCAATTTTATACAAAATTTTAAACTATCGAACTTACTGGGATAACAAAATCCTTAAAAATATATAACATTCCAAATTGAAAAATCGTTCCAAAAAATAACCATTCAAAAGAAAGAAAATTCGTTAAAAAAAATTATAGCTTTGCGAAATACTAAACTTAAATTCATAAAAAAATCAAAATCTAAAAAGATATCTAATCATTGCAAGGATAAAAAGTAACGTGAAATCATTATAAAAAATAAAATTCGTATAAAAAATATTATAAAGCGACATACCAAATTTAAAATCATTAAAAAATCGAAATCCAAAAAAAAGAATATCTAATATTTCTAAGGTAAAAAAATAACGTGAAATCATTTAAAAAAGTAATGTAATTTAAAATCAAAAGATTTGATGGTTAAAAAGAATTTTAAAATAAAGATTTATTAACGTTAATTTTGAAAGTTCTATGTCAAAATAAATCCCTACACCGCGCCACACAAGCATTCCCGCACATTGTTTTAGTAGTTATATATATATATTATGATTGCGATCAAACTTTACAATGTTCGAAGACGAGACGTGTGAAGTCGTGAAGAGACAAAGAGGGGTGAAAGAGGAGAAGACAATATATTGCGAAGATTTGGGTCACTAAACTAAAAGATTTGGAAAGTATATAGTTTAATGAATTATTTATGTAAATCTATAATTTGATTTAAATTTAAACAAAATAAATTGGATAATAAACTTAAAGAGACTAATATTAAGAAGGTGTAATTGTTACTAGTACAAATGTGATTGACATTTCATCATTTAAAGTTGTTTTTTTGGTTAAGGAGACGGATTGTTACTAGTACAAATGTGATTGACATTTCATCATTTAAAGTTGTTTTTTTGGTTAAGGAGACTAAAGTTGTTTTTTTGGTTAAGGAGACGGGAAGAGCACGCCCGTCATTTTATTGTATGAAAAGAAGGCTTAACAATTGACAAGTCGTTGGGTCGCCACTCCTCGGGCATCGTTCTTCAGAACACAGGCTAAACTTGTATAAAAAGAAGGCTTAACAATTGACAAGCCGTTGGATCGCCACCCGCCACCGTACCCCTCGGGCATCGTTCTTCAGAATATAGGCTAAACTAATATCAACGGCATCGTTCTTTAAAACGTAAATAATGTTGGACCAACTATCATGTCAGTAGTCCCAAGGTACATGTACCAACATGCTTATAGAATAAAGATGCAATCACTAGCAAGGACAGATCAAGTAGTTACAGATGACAACAAAAGCCTTCGAGTTTATATAACATTCCAAGCTCCGTAGCTTATACTAGCAAAGAGTATATATTATTATACAACCCAAGCCAATTTACATTGGAATTTCAGCAGCCAAAATTTCATCATATCCCAACTACTTGAAGCGTGTATATCATGCGCAATCAGCCTCGCCCATATTTAGCTGCTAGGAGCTAGGAGATCGAAAACACGTTACACGTCAAATTTTGAAGCTGAATTCGTAGTCAAAAGAACAAAAAATAACCTTCACAAGTTGTTGCTTTTTGTCATGCCCCAGAAGAACGTATCTAGCCATAGTTCCTTGACATGATCCGAAATCGGAGACTCGCCCACGAAAGGGATCCAGTTGTTATATGGTTCTGAGTTACTTAGTATCCATATAACTTTCTCCGGAGGGCGGGAGATAATGTTTTCGGGATTCTCCGTCTTTGGTGGAAGTGAAAGAGACTCCATATGATATGAACCTTGTTGTGACTGTATATGCATGTATCAATGCATGTCACAGGCTTTTAAATGATTACAGTTTTGAACGACAATGAAAACTACTTGGGTATTATTGTATTAATGTATCATTATAGTTCATTGTTTTTTCCTGTAAACTTACCATCATTGGATCATTTATCATCTTCAATGGCTTGAACTTTGTTGCATATTGATCATCAGTTGTAAGATACCTTTGCACTTCAGGCAGGGATCGGAACTTTCTTTTTGTTTCAGGTTCAATAAAATACTGCAAATGAAAGAAGAACAATCCGCAGATGTCTTAGGGTGTGTTTGTATGCATAAATGATAGAACAAGTGTTATGTTTTGTACTATACTGTAATAGAATTAACACAACATGCATAAAAAACCCATCATATAAACTCAATACAGTTTAATCCTAAGGGTCCTTGGGGAGTTTGTTTTCACAAGCTTATTGGAGCTTAGGAAAAAAAAACATAAGCTGCGAAATTAGTGTTTGAAAGTCCAAACTTACGAAAACTTAAAATTTTCTTATTTCATAAGCTACGTGTGGAGAAAGTGTATGAGGATTATCGTAGTTTATCGAATGAGATATTACAAATATAACTATACAAAAATCATATTTATATTAATATAAAGTAAATCTTTTTGACAACTTTACACTTGCATCGATTTCAAAACACCCATCGAACTTAAAAAAAAAAAAAAAGTCCGTTCAATCAACTACTTATTTCAATTACTCAATATATAAACTTCAGCTTCAACTTCGGTTCAAATAGCTTAACGGACCCTAAATCTAATTGCAAATAAGAGTCTCACAACTCAGATCATACCCAGGAAAAAAAATGCATACTATATGTAGTGCATAAATGGGATGGTAATAAAGATGATCAAAGTTCATACTCTATCACTCCTTGCGCCTTTTCTTCTCGGAATATCCTCAACAATCCAACCATCCGGAATTATGGAAGACACTTTGTTCTGCATTGCAGTAAGCGCCACATTTTCTCTTCTTCCTGGTGCTTCTAAGTGCTCCAGCTGAGTTCATATATATATCCAAACTATGTAAGTCTAGCTTATACAACTACTGATAATACCTAATTACCAGCTATTTTTACCTTTCCACCACACACAATTTTCCTAGTAGTTCCGAATTTCAAAGCTCCTTCCTGAAGAGAAACATCAACTACAGAAATCAAAATCCGAAAACAATGAAATGAATTCCAATTCATGCAACTGTTTTTGAAAATACATGAATTATTACTTACTTGATCAAATTTTGGTGCTTTGCGTCGCGGCTTATATATAGGTTCTTCTTCCTCACCATTCAAGTACCTCTTGATCGACACTATAGAGCGGAATTGGCGTCCACTGTAAGGCTCATAGTAGTACTGCATATTCAAACATGCAAAATCCCACTTTATAATCATATTTGTATGAATTCTTGACTTTCTGCAAGTCGAGCAGATAACGTGTGAGTGGAAAATTGATACCGTGTCGGATTTGATCTCTGAGGATCTGCGTCGTGGTCTGATTTCCACAACCCAGTCGTCGGGGAGTTCGAATGCTTCACTGGCGGGGATGATCTGCATTTTGGAAACTCGTCGCCGGTCTTTTTACAGACTGAAGCGGCGTCGTTTCACTGGAAGAGTTTGGAGGTAAAGAGGGTCTACAACTAAATACTCAACATTAAGAACACATACCTGAAATTTATTAACCCATAACTAAGAATAGAGCACGAGGCCAGGTGGCTGACATGCAAAATGCTCCACAAACAGTTTTTTTAATTATTTATATTTTATTGAAAACCATACCCAAAATTAATTTAATTCTTCATATCTACTTAGCAGGCCTGACACAAAGCCCAATGCAAGCCCTCATTTGTTCAATTGGGCTTAGGCCCAATACAAATCCTAATGTTTATTTCCATTGACTCACAAATTCCCCGTCCCTTAGGGTCAATGAGATCTGAAAACAAAAAAGTAAAACAAAATTTTCCCACTTTTCATATTTTGAATTTTTAGAATATGCTTCTTCTCCCTCTCTCTTATTCGACACAGATATTCAACCGTTGTATTGTTGTAGCTCTTCGGTGAACAAAGAACCCTAGCCAAACTTGACAAGTAAAATTCCCGACTCTCAATTTTCCTCACATCCATTCTATAGATCGTTTTCGGGTGGATATTATCAGAAACTTTCGGATCAGAACCGGGGAGCTTTTATGCGAATCCCTTACGGTTGAAGTTTGAGCACTTAATCTGCTTCCATCCACACCGCAAGAGCCGCAATCTTGACAAGATCATGAACAATTTCCAAATCTATCCAGATCCCATCGGTCGTGGCAGGTTTGCGGTACGTGTTTCATCTTTTGTTTCCAAATAAACTTTTGTTTCAAGTAGTTTGTTCACTCTGAAGCAGACCAGATGCAGTTTACCGTTTCCAATTTGGAATAATTTATACATATTGATTAGCTTAATTTTGACCTTTATCTGCTTACATTTACCTATTTAGTTTTTATCTGGTTGTTTCCTCCCTAATTGGCTAATTTGTGAAATGAACAGACTATTTACAAAGCAAGGAAGAAGAGAACCATCGAGTATTTCGCAATTAAGAGTGTTGATAAGTCACAAAGGAACAAGGTTCTTCATGAAGTAAGTTGTTCCCCCAGCTCGTTTTTCAGCTATTTATTGTCTCATTAACTGTTTTGATTTAGGGCTTTTGCTGTCTAGGCTCAATCTATGTTAGTTGTCTTCTTTACCTGTTGTCAATTTGGTGTGCCTCTGTTAGATGTCGTGAGGAGATTATACAGATCTACGTTCCCGTGTCGATGACATGTATGGGCGTCCCTCATCTGCTGGTGTCATTTAGCATTTATGGTGCTAATGGTGATTTTTATGGAAATAGTGAGCATTTACAATGTATTTATGGTCCACAGACATTTCTACACAACTCGATGAACGAGATCTAGGAAATTTCTAGTTAGATAAGAACTTATACCCACACATACAAGTTCAGATCGTTAAATCCACAAACACATCAGATTATGAACACATATAATGAGGGTTACCGAAATGTCATAACCTTTTGCTCGAAGATTTTTGCATTCCTTTGTGTTAATTGTGATTTTATACTTATATGTAAATTTCTTTGAACGCAGGTACGAATGCTCCATGCTTTGGATCACCCAAATGTGCTCAAATTTAATGCATGGTAGTTATTACTTTACCAGCTAGGATTTTAAAAGTTATCAATTTTTATTTTTCTGATTTATCCTTTGTTATTATGTTCAGGTATGAAACTTCAGCACACCTGTGGTTGGTTTTGGAATATTGTGTTGGTGGAGATCTGTTCTCCTTACTAAAACAGGTGTGAAGTTGTAATTTTTGATCATTTGTCACTTTGGGTTGGAATGATTTTCAATGATCTCATCTGCTTAGCACAAGGCAATCAAGAGTTTAAAATTCTTTTAGCTATTTTGACCTGCTACATATAGGAATGCGGCTAACAAGTGAAGATTTAGTGAGGGAGGGTAATTAATAATCTGATTAAGAATACTAACTGTAACATATAACACAGAATATGCCAATAATGCAGGTTCATTTAATAAAGTAGACTTGATGAATGTGTTATAACCTGACAGAGATGTAAATTTGGGAAACGTTATGCTTACTGACCATGAGTTTTTTTCATGATGTTGGTCTTCAGGACACACAGCTTCCGGAAGATTCAATACATGACTTTGCATATGGCCTTGCTACAGCTTTACAGTAAGATATTTGCGTTCTTTTTTGGGCTAGTCCCATCAGTATTGTCTTCTGATCTATAGATTTGATCGTCAAATTGGCATACCTTGCAGGTTCTTACATTCCAAGGGATTAATCTATTGTGATCTAAAACCATCCAATGTCTTGCTTGACGAGAATGGGCATATTAAGGTGTTTGCACTTAAACCATTTCTTTGTTGGTTAATGGCAACTTTGTTTCAGGAATCTAACTTACTTGATCATTTATGTGATGCAGTTGTGCCATTTTGGATTGGCCAAAAAGTTGAGCGATCTATCCAAAACCTCATCCATGGTGTGTTTTCCATTTCCCTCATGATTTTTCATAACCTGATTACAACGAGTTAAAAGTTAACTTTCTGCTCCCATCAAACTCATGTTAGTAATTGCACTTTTTTTTTCTTTTTTTCCCTTTCTATATTATCCTTTGTAGCTTCCTCAGGCAAAGCGTGGAACACCTACTTATATGGCTCCAGAGCTTTTTCAAGATGGAGGCTTTCATTCATATGCATCTGATCTTTGGGCCTTAGGTTGTGTGTTGTATGAATGCTATGCAGGGAGGCCACCTTTTGTGGGAAGAGAATTTACTCAATTGGCTAAATCCATTATTTTAGACCCAACCCCACCTCTTCCTGGTAAACCGAGCCGTCCATTTGTCAATTTGATAAATTCTCTCCTAATGAAAGACCCAGTTGAAAGAATTCAGTGGCCTGAGCTCCTTGCACACGCGTTTTGGAAAAAGAATTTTACCTTGCTGCCTTTACCTCCTCATCCTGCGTTCACTAACTTGGTAGATCTTTCAAGCAAACGATGTCTCAATGAACACAATGGAGAGAGACATCTTCAGTCCAAAACTACTCCAATTCGACGTGAAAGAGAGTTGAAAGGAAAACCCAAACAAGATGAGAATAGTGATTCAGTAGCAAGGGATTATCACACACCAGAGAAGGGTGTTCAGAGTGGACGCAAGTTGCAATCTATGACTTCTGCTAGAGTGGCAGAAGACAAACTGAGAGAGCCTTCTAGTGCTACCAGGGCTGTGAATCTTCTCAGACTCTCAAGAATTGCAAAATCAAACTTACACAGAGAGAATGATAAGGAAAATTACAGAAGGCCTTTAGCCAATGGTCCTGAGAATGATGCTGAAATCAAAATTGAGAACACTGATATGGAACTCGACTTTAATGAGAACCCTGAAGATGACGCACAGGATGAATCTGATGCACCTGAAAATACTGTTTGGACTCCAGAAGCAAAAACACCTAGTCGGGGAAGTGATGAACTTGGATATGACAGTCGAACACCTGTAGCTGTTGCTGCAAATGACTCTGAAGCACTCGAGCAAGAATCTTCTTCAAATCATGTTGAACCTGCAGCTGCACCATCGAGTGCTAGCCCTCTAACAAATCAGAGATCTGATGTAGCACAAGATACGGAATCCAGTTCTTCAAATTGTTCCTCTAACATTTCTGATGTGTTTTGGCATCCATCTGATCTCGCAGTCAGGCCAGTGATGCCCAGCAGGAAAGCTGATAAGACAACAGAATCAATACCTTCCCTATCTTTTGCTACATTGTCTGCAACCGAGCTCTTGAAAATGTCGAAGGACAAGGTTGATGCATTCAGCTCTAAAGTTGCAACTGTTCTTAATGGCAATGCAACCATTGGAGAGAAACAGAATGTGATTCGATACCTTGAAACCTTAAGCAGTGACCGTGATGCAGCAAATATAATCACTAATGGGCCCATTATATTGATTCTTGTCAAGATGCTAAGACAGTCCAAAGCTTATGCATTGCGGGTTCAGCTTGCTTCACTCATTGGTTTATTGATCCGACATTCCATTTATATAGAAAATGAGTTGGCAAATTCTGGAATTTTGGGTGCACTTGCTGACGGACTCAGAGATAGACAAGAAAAAGTAAGGAGATTTTCTATGGCCGCTTTGGGGGAGTTGTTATTTTACATTTCTTCCCAAAATGAACAAGTGAAGGATAACAGTGGACCAGAGCTTCAGGCCAAGGAATCACGGCCTGCATCAGGGTGGCAGGTACCATATTCTGTATATTACTGTCAATTTCATCGACTTTCATCAAAGCTATATGGCCATACAGCCTATCCTCCTTGTCAGTCTCACTAGTTCAGCATATGAGTTCACAGCATTTTTCAAAAACTTGCCTCATTTATTTATGCTTTAATTTGTTCACCAGTTCAGCATATGCCACCTAGAAACTTGTCCAATATGCATGATTTTCTTATCTATAACTGGAGGGGAAAAAAACAAAAACAAATTTAACTGTTTAGTTCGATGCTTGTCAAATTCTTCACAGGTGCCAAATGCATTGATTTCACTCGTATCATCAATCTTACGCAAAGGAGAGGATGATATAACCCAACTCTATGCCCTTAGAACCATTGAAAATGTTTTTAGTCAAGGAGCACAATGGGTAGTGCGTTTCACCACCCAGGATCTTATCAGTAATCTTTGCTATATATATAGAGCTTCTGCGAAGCAGGAAAGCGTGAGGCTAACTGCAGGATCTTGTCTGATGCGTCTGGTACGGTTCAACCCTTCAAGCATTCAATCTGTTATAGAAAAACTGTCACTCAAGGAAATTGCATTAGCACTTGTAAAAGGTAGTGCACGTGAGCAGCAAATCAGCTTGAATCTATTGAACGTGACCATGCTTGGGAGCCATTTGTTCAGTAACATTGGTCGTAATCTTGTACCTTTGATGGAAGACAAGAATCTAGTTTCAAGTCTTGTGTCTCTTGTCGAGCAAGGAAGTGAAGTCTTGAGAGGGAAGGCACTCGTTCTTGTGGGCCTGCTTTGTAAAAATGGTAGAAGATGGTTGCCTCATTTCTTTTGTAATGGAAGGTTACTTGCTACTGTGGATAGGTTGGCTAAGGAGAGGGATAATTATCTACAGCATTGTTTGGATGCTTTTGTTCAGATTGTGGTTTCTACTGTCCCAGGTTTGCTAAACACAATAACAGGAGACATTCAGTTGATCATGGGAGGTAGGCGGCATGGCCTGACCAGTCGAGCAGCTCCAAAAACTAACATTAATTTGTTTCCAGTTGTTCTTCATCTTCTCGGAAGCTCATCTTTCAGGAGCAGAGTGGCCAACCTGGAATTTCTTCAGCATTTGACAAATATATTCAAGCTTGTGGAGTCTCCTTTTCAGGTATTTGCAATGATGAAGCACTTCTTGCAGTATTAATATTGTTTAGTAGTTTCAGGATTAGAGTAGCTAGCCTCAGGAATACAGTTTCTTCTTCCATGGAACAAGGCATAACCGGGATCTTTTTAAGAAAAAAAAAAGGTTTATTATGTGGTTATAATGCTATGACTGCTTTGTTCTTATCTTTGGTAACGATTAGCGCCTCCAGTTGATATTGACTTTTATATTTTTGGCAATACTCTCTGCTTGCATTGGATATGTTGACTCTAGATTGGATACTAATTTGCTGGACTGTTACAGGGTAGAGATGACTTCCAAATAACACTTCTCCAAGTTCTGGAGTCTATCACAGAAGAGAGATCAGTTATCCTAGATAATGGTAAAATTTTTACTGGTGAAATACTTCCAAGTTTGTCCATTCTTTACAAAGGTAACAAGGATGGCGATGCTAGATTCTTGTGTTTAAAGATTATGTCCGATGTGATGGTCATTTTCCTCAACGAACCATCAGAAGACCCCAAAAGAGCAGAGGAATTGAAGTCCATATCTAATAAGCACTTCCTACCTCTCTATCCCATGCTCATCGAGGATGAAGATCCAATACCCGTTTATGCACAAAAGCTCCTCGTCATGCTTATTGAATTCAATTTCATATACATCGCCGACATTCTGCATCTGAAGACAATCCAACAGTGCTTTGAGTTCCTGCTCGGTGATCTCTCAAGTGCAAATGTGAACGATGTTAAGCTCTGTCTAGCCTTGGCATCAGCTCCTGAACTTGAAACAAAAGTCCTTTCTCAACTAAAAGTAGTCCGGAGAATCGGAAACCTTCTAGAATTTGTAAATGCAAAAGACATGGAAGATTTCATGGAACCAACTCTAGCATTATGTCGGGCCTTCCTTCTACGTTCTGCACGCTACTCGAAATCCGTTGCTTACTCCAGAGAACCAAATCTCTTGTCAGACTGCTTCACGGAGCCATCCAGTGCAGTTGATCCACAACAGAGTGTGAGAGACATTTCGGATTTCGGTAGCAACTTGGGCGTCTTACTTGAGCTAAGCAATTCTAATGAGCCTAACATAGCAGATTTATCTTCGGAATGTGTGGTTTTGTTGATGAAATCGGCTCCTAGAGAAGCAACCACCGGTTTCCTGACCAATCTCTCCAAGGCAATAGCTATTCTTGAACGCTGGCGACAAGGCATTACTCCGTTGATCGTGCAGAGAATGTTACATGCTCTCGGATTTTCCTGCAGGCACTGTCTATCACATGCTATGATCCTCTCGATATCTTCTCATGAGGTTTCGAAAATAAAATCACTCGTTACTTCATTGAGATGCTGTGATATACCTGCAGTGACTTTTGCTGCAGGAATTGTGTCCCTGGAACTCGAACGACTTCCTCGCTGCCGTTGATATTCTGGAGGTTTGTTTCTTTAAACCTGTCTTTTCTTGTTCAAATGTACTAAGCAATATGTTCTTATATTCTATCTGTTGGCTTGATTCTTCTGTAACGATCTGCATATGTGACTGACTTATGTATTATATGAAATGAAGTGGTCAAGCTATGAGTAAGGTCATCTAGAATGTAAAATTTCTCAGCGCAATTTCTTCCTATGTTGCTTTCATGAATCATGAGTTAATGTTCCTTTTAAATCACTAAAATTAAGCCGAGACAAAATTGTCCTTTGGTCATATTCTAGTGGAAATTTGACTATAGTTCTTGTATATAAAGAGGATTTAACTGGCAATGTCCTTGCAGTAAATGGTAGTTACACATGACAATTGTGTGAGCAGCCGCGCGCTTACTAATTCAGGTTATAATCCCGCGAATCTGCGATCACCAAATTTGATTTATTACATGGTAATTTTAGCAATTACCTGGTTACTTAAAAAAGAAAGCGTGATATCTTAATCAAGTCAGATGAGGTCAAGTTTTCACATGTCCACTAATCCACGGAGTGTTCACATATATTTGTCAAAAACCGTGTCATGTGCGAGTAGGGCTGCACAGATCTGGACCGGACCGGAAAACCGGACTGGACCGGACCGGAAATTAAGGTCCGATCTTGGACCGTAACTGTAAAATTCCGGTCCAATCCGGTCCGGTCCGGACCGTTTGAACACCCCTGCGTGCGAGCTATGATGATCATAGTAGATGATTGACTCGATTAAGAAGGAAAACAAAAAATCGAGACGATAGAATCAAAAGTGTTAACACATATATATCCTTTTCACTTTAATAATCGTATATCAATTATCTCCCATCTCCTTTATTCTATAACCAAACATGTTATTACTTACATAGTATTACATAGTATTACATAGTATTACATTTAATCGCTCAGACATAGTATTAAGAAATATTCAGTCCAGTCACAAGTGTGTTTCCTGGTGCATTGCGACCTAAATAATTTTATTTCCAGACACAATGCGCCCAAGAGGCACACTCACACTGCGACCGGACTTTTACCTGCTTGGACACTATCTACATTAGTCATCCACCTCATTTCGACTGGAGGCTCCGACGCACTCACATTTGCGGACAATTGCAATGCGCTTGGGAGCCACACTTGTAGAGAGTCACATTCGCAGTGCGAGCGTGTTGCCTCCTTCCATTTGACAAATAACAACCTCGTTAAAATTTTATAGATTAATATTCAACAAATAATACACAAAAATAATGTAATTTTTAGACAAAATCCGTACAACACTAAACTAGTTTGAATTAAAGCGGTAACAAATGTGATTTTTGTACCGACGTACCATTCGTCACCGGTACCTCCGTAGTCCGTACTGAAAAATTGCATCACCCGAATCACTCTTATAAATATAATTCACTAAATTTTTTTAAGAAATTATATCGTATATTACGGACAGTAATAACAGTATACTTAGTTATTCTTAGAGGCTCGTAGCCGAAAGTTAGGCTAAATATACCTTCAGTTGAACGGAATAATTGACTTGTATCATTGTTTGGGCGATTATAAAACATAAAGTAGAATTTGAAACCGATAAGGATAAGATCGTAAGAGGATACAACCTTCTTGCTTTGTGATTCCCCAATGCTGCTTTTCCTTTGTTAATTTTCTTCAAGAAGTATTGAAAAGTGTCACATTTGTGGCTTTTCTGGTTCGATTACGTCTTTTATAGATTTTTTGCTATTTTATTTATTTTCTTAACAAAGTACTGGCTTTTACTTTTGGACCCTAAGAACATGAAGCATGCTAGGGATTCAATTTTTTTTATATTATTATTATTTTATTTTTTTTGAAAATAAAAAGCGGTTAGATTGGTCTACCTCCTCGAGGTAAACCAACCTAAAGCATCCTTGCGGATGAGAACACGAAGTTCGGGATCTTGAGAAAAATTGGTGTTGGGGTCGAGATTCCCAGATGGGTCAATCGGTCAGCAACACAGTTTATCTCTATGAAAATATGCCTAACATGGATCTCGTCAAAGGAACGAAGATCCAGTCTGGAGTCGGATATAATCATCTCGACCTCCCACGGACAACTCCACAAACCTTGGAGTGCCTTGATTACACACAAGTTATCACCTTCGATTTTGATCTTTTTAATTTGTAGTCTAATTGCCTCTTGTAACCCAGTTTTGAGGGCAAAAGCTTCGGCTTTTATGACCGAATTGAAATTATTTTTTTTTGCGTCGAGGCTAACAATATCACCATTGTGGTTCCGAATAACATATCCAATAGATGTGATTCCCGAATCGAGTTTTGATCCATCAAAGTTAAGTTTAAAGAAGCCGGGTTTTAGTTTTTCCCATTTAATATTGTGTTTTTTCCGTTTGTTTGAGATATAACTTTTTGGTTGTTGTTTTATGTTGTAATCGTCTTCATCAGTTATGATAGTTTTCCAGTTATGTATTTGGTTTTTGATGAAAGTAATGACCTTATTATCAGGGCCCATAGGTTCATTACTAAAGATAATTTTGTTTCTGAAGAACCATATACTCCACCATACAGTTGCGATGTGAGAGCCTTTTCTTTCGGACCGAGATCGGACATAGCCGAGATTGGCTTTGGCCGAGATTGGCCTTGCCGCACCCGCGGACACGTATGCCGCCCCTGCGGGTTCCCGCCCCTGTGATCCGCCCCTGCGGGTTACGGCGGCTGCAACCGGTTTTGTTGACTCCTTGACCCTTGCTTTACCTTCCTCTTCGTTTCTTCTCTTACCTTGATGAGCAAGGGTTTCATTCCATTTCTCATTCCACTCCAGCCCTCATTACGTCCGTCTTGCTTCTTCATCCCTTCCCTTGATCTTGCTTGAGTTTCTCTTGAAGTTGTGCTTGAGTTTGGTGTTGTTGGTTGTGGTGTGTATGTTGCTGAGCTTCAGAGGCCAACTGAGAGTTTGTTCTGTACTTCCTTGGGTGATCACAGCAGTGGAGGTGAGCTCCTTGCTTCTCCTTCCTTTCTTTCTTTCTTTCTTGTTCTTCAATCTTTCTAGCTTAGGATTAGATGTATGCTAAGAGTGTTGATGTTGGAATGTGTTTTGATGTGTATGTGTATGAATTTGGAAGAGTATAAACGTGGTTTGATCAAGTGAAGAACCGAAGAGAAGCCGCGAAGTTGCCTTCTGCACTGTCGCCGCCCCCGTGGCTACCGTGCCACAGCGCCTGCGTCGTGCCAACGGCGTGCCTGCGTTGTCTGCGTTATGTGTCACCGCCCCTGCGGCTTCTACTTTCCGCGCCTGCGGGTGACCCCTTCCGCCCCTGCGGTCTTAGTTCACGCATGTGCGTGTTGTCCCGGAACTACTTATAGTCAAGTAGTTTCCTTTCCTTTCTAGTACGAGGGAACTAGTATCATGCTAGGATTCGGATGATGGTGAGTATGGTATAGTTATGCCGGTTACGGCTTTGAGGTTTACGAGTTGGAATTGATCCCCTATGGATCCCTTGGGTCTAGGTGTGACCCTTTGTGTATAATAGGATTGTGATATATATATATGTGTGTGTGTGTGTGTGTGTGTGTGCCTTGTATAGGCTGTGTTGTCCTCCAGTTGGAGTGGACGTTTATGGGATTTGCTCGTAGCGAGATACTTTTGAGATTGAGGTAAGTCCATAGGACTTACTTAGCTGCCATCCTTATATTGGATGTGTGCATGAGTGGTGTTTGTTATATGCTTTATAGCATGCTTCATGTTGATCACCGACCTATGTTATATTGACCGCCCATTGTAGTGGCCGTGACAACTTACCCTTTCATCCCGTAGTGGAGTCTGGGAAGTTCTCTGTACGCTAGCTAGACTTGGTATATGGGAAAGGTACTGATACCACTCCTTATGGTATACGGGAAGGTGCGCTGATACCACTCCATCTAGCTATTGCACGCAGAGGCGAGGATTATATTCCTCGTGTCACCTATTTTCATATACTGATTTATATACTCTTGAGTGATTAACGTTATAAAGATAATAAACAGGGTAAATGTGTGATATCATGTTGACGTGTTATCGTTTATATGATGTGTGGTTGTGCTCTTGCCTATCTTATATTTGTGTATGGTTAGCTAACGGTTTTATACCGTGTTGTAGATCCTTTGCAGGTTAGGAGAACTGCAGAGTGATCCGGAGGGGTGATCTGCTGAGGGTTCCGTACACAGGGCGTACTCGTGGGTTTTGGGTTATTTATATTGTATGGAGTTGTGTTTGACTTTTGTACTCAGCAGTACTGTGTATTACTTTTGATCAGTATATATATATATACATCAGTTTTATGTTTTGTTTTAATCTATCAGTGTCTTGTTGTAAGATTCAGTGAAGTTGTTGTCAGGCTAGGGCTAGGATCCATTGTGAGATCCTAGCCCAGTAGCACTCCGAGTCCTACGGATTTGGGTTGTTACAAAGTTGGTATCAGAGCCCAGGTTGACAACAATGACACTAGTAATCTGCAATAAAGTTCGAATAGATAAATAAACAGAACCCGAAAGGGGTCTGACTTTTCAAAAGGTTTTGGTTTTGAAAGGAGTACAAATGTTTTGGGATATCGTGTACGTGAACCATCGCCCCTCTGAAGATCTCGACAGTATAGATATATATAGATATTCTGTTGTGATTGATATGTGATATATCTATACATATGGCATATATATAGCCTTCTAAGATAGGTTTACGTCTTCTGCAGATGGTTCAGACTAGAGCCTTACTTGCAGCAAGACGAGGTAGAGGTAGACCCCCTCTAGGTAAAGGACGGGGTAGGACGCCTGCTGACGGTTCACATGCGGGAGAGATGCATGAGGAGGTTGCTGAGAGCGCCGTTCCTAAGACTGGGAACGGGGCAGCTGAGAGACAGGGGCCACAGAGAGCCCAGTCTGGTGAGTCTGATCGCGTCTCTATGGGCAGGTCAGAGTTTCATGCTTATATCAGACGAGTAGAGGAGGCTGCCAGAGCCGGTAGGCGTGCCCTAGACTTACAGGCACAGGAGGGACCATCTGAGAGGTCCCACACCGTTACTCAGGTACCAGCTGTACAGGTACCTGCTGCTGAGATTGCTAGAGCACCGGAGGAGCATAGAGGGCCTAGACCAGACACTTGGTTGAAGGCTTTTCATTGGGTGTACCCCCTTTCACTGGAAAAGTGGGGCTAGAGGTGGAGTTGTGGATAGGACATTTAGACTCAGCTCTGGAGTCTATTAGATGTCCAGCTGACAGGCAGATTGAGCTGGTGCAGACCTTGTTTAGAGATCTGGCACATCACTGGTGGAGGTTTGTACGAGTCCAGGTTACTAGCTATGAGCAGATGAGGACTCTGATCCGAGAGCGTTTCTGCCCTGCCTCTTTGAGGAGGGAGAAACTGCGAGATTTTGTGGAGGCTGAGTTCGAGGATGTGCCAGTCTCTGAGGCTATCAGGAGGTTTCAGAAGGAGTTGGCCTTATTGGGACCAACTGCACCTGCTGCAGACCAACACGTTTATCTCTTTTCCCGAAGACTAAGGGATACTACCTGGACCTACATGGCGGGATTTCACTGTGAGACTCTCACAGATTATCAAGACAGAGCTTCCGATCATGAGAGGGAGCGAGCTGGACAGAGGAGAGCTTCTCAGACCGGAGGGTCTGAGAAGAGGCAGCGTACAGGGCAGACCAGTGGTGATGGTGGTTCTGCTAGTGGTTGGCGTGGTCAGAGACGCCAGAGTCAGCCTTCATCTGTGCCGGTTGCAGAGAAGGGACGTCGGTGCTTTAACTGTGGAGATCCAGGGCATATGAGGCCAGAGTGTACGCGGCCATTGGTGACTTGCTACACCTGTGGTAGGCAAGGTCATCGAGTTGTTTACTGCCGCCAAGGCGGAGCTTCATCGCAGCAGGGTTCTTCTCCTGCTAGTGCAGCGGGAGGTGGGTAGAAGCCACCTCAACAGCAGTAGACTCAGGGATAGCAGAGAGTCCCAGATCGCCCTACGACTCAGGGATCTGCTCCTGGGCCGAGTAGAGGCAGAGGTCGTGGTGGAGGCACCACTGATACCAGAGGCCCACAGGGTCGTGTTTTTGAGCTGAGGAGTGCAGAGGAGCCAGCTGCACCTACTGCTACAGGTACCATTCTGATTCATGGTTTACCTGTTAGAGTTTTATTTGATACTGGTGCTACACATTCTTTTATTTCTGATGCCTGTGTAGAGCGTTTGAGTTTAGATACAGTTGAGGGGATACCCTTTATTATAGGGTTACCCGATGGTGGTAGGGTCAGAGGTACCCGTGAGATTCACGGTTGTCCCATTTCTGTAGGGACCCGTGTGTTACTAGTTGACTTCTTTGTCATGCCATTAGAGCATGAAGAAGTCATTCTAGGTATGGACTGGATGGATAGACACTCTGCAGTCTTTGATGTAGGTAAGAGAATTGTTACCCTCTCTACCGAGTTAGGCCAGATAGAGGTTTTCCGAGGTTGGGACCTTGGAAAGACAGGTACAGTTATCAGTGCTATACGGGCTGCTAGATTGATTGCACAAGGTTGCGAGGCCTTCTAGTGTTATGCCATGAAGGAGGGGGAGAGTCCAGCGTTAGAGGATATCCCAGTTGTTTGTGAGTATACAGATGTTTTTGCTGAGCCGTTCAGTTTGCCGCCTCAGAGGAGTGTGGATTTCAGTATCGAGTTGGAGCCTGGTACGAGACCCATCTCGAAGGCCCCATACCGGATGGCGCCTGTCGAGATGCTGGAGCTGAAGAAGCAACTCGAGGAGTTGGCTGAGAAGGGCTTCATTCGCCCTAGTGTGTCCCCTTGGGGAGCACCTGTCCTCTTCGTACGGAAGAAGGACGGATCACTGAGGTTGTGCATAGACTACAGAGAGCTGAACAAGGTGACCATCAAGAACAAGTATCCACTGCCGCGCATTGATGATTTGTTAGATCAGTTACAGGGAGCTACTGTGTTCTCCAGGATTGACCTGCGTTCCGGGTATCACCAGCTGAGGGTGAGGGAGCAGGATGTGCATAGGACAGCATTCCGGACCAGATATGGCCACTACGAGTTTGTAGTGATGTCATTTGGGCTTACGAATGCCCCAACCGTCTTTATGGAATTGATGAACAGTATCTTCATCGACTTCCTGGATCAGTTTGTAGTGGTCTTCATTGATGACATTCTGGTATACTCTCGCAGTGGACAGGAGCATGTAGGACATCTGAGGACTGTATTGCAGGTTTTGCGAGATAGAGAACTTTATGCTAAGTTCTCTAAGTGTGAGTTCTGGATGCCAGAGGTAGCATTCCTGGGTCATGTGGTTTCAGCTGAGGGGATCAAGGTGGACAACGAAGATTGAGGTTGTAGCAGCTTGGACGACACCGACGAACGTCAAGGAAGTACGTAGTTTCCTTGGCCTAGCCGGTTATTACAGACGCTTCGTGGAGGGTTTTTCTGTGATTACCCGTCCACTGACGAGTTTGCTGAGGAAGACTATCAGATTTGTGTGGTCTGATCAGTGCAGACAGAGTTTTGAGGAGTTGAAGAGGCGTTTGACTTCTGCTCCTATTTTGGCACAGCCAGAGGGTACTGAGGATTTTGTAGTTTACAGTGATGCATCCAAGCTAGGCTTGGGATGTGTTCTGATGCAGCGAGGCAGAGTTATTGCATATGCGTCTCGACGGTTGAAGACGTATGAGGAGAACTACCCGACTCATGATCTGGAGTTGGCTGCGGTAGTTCATGCACTGAAGATCTGGAGACACTACCTGTATGGTGCTACATGTCAGATCTTCACAGACCATAAGAGTATGAAGTATATTTTCACGCAGCGGGAATTGAATAACCGCCAGCGTAGGTGGCTCGAGCTGATCAAGGATTTTGATCTAGAGATTCTGTACCATCCAGGGAAGGCGAACGTTGTCGCCGACGCCCTGAGCAGGAAGACTCCTCGAGAGCAGGCGATTGCGAGGTTAACAATGCAGTCTCAGTTACAGAGAGACCTGATATGGTTAGAGCTGGACATTCAGTTTCCTGATGAGGATGCCCAGCTGCGTACATTAGAGGTCCTTCATGATCTGTTGGATGAGATCCGACAGAAACAGGAGACCTGCCCGACTTTACAGAGGATTAGAGATAGGATGTCTCGAGATGAGGCACCACAGTTCTTGCTTAGAGCAGATGGAGTTTTGAGGCGCCGCGGTCGCGTCTGTGTACCTGCTGATACAGATTTGCGTCAGAGGATTTTACAGGAGGCTCATTGCACACCTTACTCTGTACATCCAGGTACGAGTAAGATGTATCAGGATTTGAGACGTATGTACTGGTGGGGAGGGCTAAAGCCCGATGTAGCCAGATTTGTAGCTCAGTGTGCGACCTGCCAGTAGGTCAAGATCGAGCATTTCCGACCTGGAGGTGAGCTCCATCCACTTCCTGTTCCACAGAGGAAGTGGGACGACGTCACCATGGATTTTGTGACCGGACTGAGGCTGAGCCGGAGTTTTGATGCCATCTGGGTTATAGTAGACAGATTGACGAAGACGGCACGTTTCATTCCTATCAGGGAGACGTGGCCGGTGAGCAGATTAGTCGAGGAGTACACTAGGAAGATAGTGAGACTCCATGGTGTACCGAGGACGATCGTCTCAAACCGAGATGGACGATTTACCTCGAGATTTTGGCAGCAGATTCAGACTGCCCTGGGGACGAGTTTGCACTTCACGACTGCGTTTCATCCTCAGACAGATGGTCAGTCAGAGAGGACCATTCAGACCTTGGAGGATATGCTGCGAGCTTGTGTGTTGGATTGGGGGCAAATGTGGACAGATCATCTCCCACTTGTTGAGTTCTCCTACAACAACAACTGTCATGCATCTATTGGGATGGCCCCATATGAGGCACTGTATGGACAGAGATGTCGTACCCCGTTATGCTGGGATGAGCAGAGCAGTGTCATTGGTTTAACACCTGATCAGATTCAGGATGATATGGCTTGAGTAGCATTGATCAGAGAGCGTATGCTGACTGCATAGAGCCGCCAGAAGTCTTATGCTGACAGGAGGCGTAGACCTCTAGAGTTCAGGGTTGGAGCCCATGTGTGGCTGAGAGTGTCCCCGACACGAGGTGTTAGGTGTTTTGGGATTAAGGGGAAGTTGAGTCCCCGATATGTCGGACCGTTCGAGATTCTGGATCGGGTTGGGAGTGCAGCTTACAGGTTAGCCTTGCCTCCGAGATTAGAGGGTGTTCACCCTGTATTTCATGTGTCTCAGCTGAGGGAGTACATACCAGATCCGAGACACATTGTGAGTTATAAGGATTTGGTGGTTGAGCCGGACCACACGTTTGTAGAGCATCCTATTGCAGTCCTAGAGCGAGGTATGAGACGCCTGTGTTCGAAGGACATCCCTATGTTGAGGATACAGTGGTCGAGACGAGGACCTGAAGAGGCTACATGGGAGACTGAGGATAGTATCCAGAGGAACTATCCAGAGTTCTATGCAGAGATAGGTGCACCAGTAGGATCACCGAGTAGATCTTAGTACTAGCTTGGTGAGTTTTATGTGCTTACATGCTTATATGCTGTGATATGTTTATTTCATGCTAGCTTTGATGTGATTATGATCTTAGTAGATCTTGTTATGCTAGTATGATTCTTGTTTATAGCTGGAGATGGTTCTTTCCTCCATCCTATTGTGATACTTGTTTATAGCTGGAGATGGTTCTTTCCTCCATGCTATTTTGATGGACCTAGTTGTGCTGGAGATGTTCTTCCTCCATGCCTTTTGTTAGGTTTATGATACGGCTAGAGATGTGCTTCCTCTATGCCTTGTGATATGTTTATGGTTTGGCTAGAGATGATTTTCCTCTAGGCCCTGGATAGTATAGTTTACTGCTGGAGTTGATGATTTCCTCCATGCTTACGTTTGAGGTTATAGAGAGTGTACCTCGGCTTGTGAGTCCGAGTGTTTCGAGGTCTTGCAAGTTTCGGGACGAAACTTGTTTTTAGGGGGGTGAGATGTGAGAGCCTTTTCTTTCGGACCGAGATCGGACATAGCCGAGATTAGCCTTGCCGCACCCGCGGGCACGTATGCCGCCCCTGCGGGTTCCCGCCCCTGCGGCCCTGTGATCCGCCCCTGCGGGTTACGGCGGCTGCAGCCGGTTTTGTTGACTCCTTGACCCGTGTTTTACCTTCCTCTTCGTTTCTTCTCTTACCTTGTTGAGCAAGGGTTTCATTCCATTTCTCATTCCACTCCAACCCTCATTACGTCTTTCTTGCTTCTTCATCCCTTCCCTTGATCTTGCTTGAGTTTCTCTTGAAGTTGTGCTTGAGTTTGGTGTTGTTGGTTGTGGTGTGTATGTTGCTGAGCTTCATAGGCCATCTGAGAGTTTGTTATGTACTTCCTTGGGTGATCACAACAGTGGAGGTGAGCTCCTTGCTTCTCCTTCCTTCCTTTCTTTCCTTCTTGTTCTTCAATCTTTCTAGCTTAGGATTAGATGTATGCTAAGAGTGTTAATGTTGGAATGTGTTTTGATGTGTATGTGTATGAATCTGGAAGAGTATAAACGTGGTTTGATCAAGTGAAGAACCGAAGAGAAGCCGCGAAGTTGCCTTCCTCACTGTCGCCGCCCCCGCGGCCAAGAGCCACCGCCCCCGCGGCTACCGTGCCACAACGCCTGCGTCGTCCCAGCGGCGTGCCTGCGCTGCCTGCGTTCTGTGTCACCGCCCCTGCGGCTTCTACTTTATGTGCCTGCGGGTGACCCCTTCCGCCCCTGCGGTCTTAGTTCACGCATGTGCGTGTTGTCCCGGAACTACTTATAGTCAAGTAGTTTCCTCTCCTTTCTAGTACGAGGGAACTAGTATCATGCTAGGATTCGGATGATGATGAGTATGGTATAGTTATGCCGGTTACGGCTTTGAGGTTTACGAGTTGGAATTGATCCCCTATGGATCCCTTGGGTCTAGGTGTGACCCTTTGTGTATGATAGGATTGTGATATATATATGTGTGCCTTGTATAGGCTGTGTTGTCCTCCAGTTGGAGTGGACGTTTATGGGATTTGCTCGTAGCGAGATACTTTTGAGATTGAGGTAAGTCCATAGGACTTACTTAGCTGCCATCCTTATATTGGATGTGTGCATGAGTGGTGTTTGTTATATGCTTTATAGCATGCTTCATGTTGATCACCGACCTATGTTATATTGACCGCCCATTGTAGTGGCCGTGACAACTTACCCTTTCATCCCGTAGTGGAGTCTGGGAAGTTCTTTGTACGCTAGCTAGACTTGGTATATGGGAAAGGTACTGATACCACTCCTTATGGTATACGGGAAGGTGCGCTGATACCACTCCATCTAGCTATTGCACGCAGAGACGAGGATTATATTCCTCGTGTCACCTATTTTCATATACTGATTTATATACTCTTGAGTGATTAATGTTATAAAGATAATAAACCGGGTAAATGTGTGATATCATGTTGACGTGTTATCGTTTATATGATGTGTGGTTGTGCTCTTGCCTATCTTATATTTGTGTATGGTTAGCTAACGGTTTTATACCGTGTTGTAGATCCTTTGCAGGTTAGGAGAACTGCAGAGTGATCCGGAGGGGTGATCTGCTGAGGGTTACGTACACAGGGCGTACTCGTGGGTTTTGGGTTATTTATATTGTACGGAGTTGTGTTTGACTTTTGTACTCAGCAGTACTGTGTATTACTTTTGATCAGTATATATATATATATACATCAGTTTTATGTTTTGTTTTAATCTATCAGTGCCTTGTTGTAAGATTCAGTGAAGTTGTTGTCAGGCTAGGGCCAGGATCCATTGTGAGATCCTAGCCCAGTAGCACTCCGAGTCCTACAGATTTGGGGTGTTACATGCGAGACACGCAAATTTGTTTGTTCCTATTTTGTTTTTAATTTCTTGTAGGATGACATGAGCTTTTTTTATTTTGGAGGTTAATTTTGTTAAGTTCGGTTAAGATTGTTCTATCGATTTTGGCGATAATTTGTTTAGTGCGATGACATTCCAAGAGCAGGTGTGATAGGTCCTCAAGATGATGGTTGCAAAGTTCACAATGTCTCGTTACGGCAATTTTTCTTTCGTCAAGTTTTGCTTTTGTCGGAAGTCCATTAACAGAAATTTTCCAAATAAAGTTTTTAATTTTGAGTTGGGTATTCAGTTTCCAAATCCATTCACAAAAATGGTTTGGTTGGATATTTAATTCCTCTTCAAGCATGTCAGAAGCCGATTTTATAGAAAACCATCAATTTTTTTTTATATTATTGATACAAGCTACGAAGAGCTCATCAATTTTTTTATTTATTTGAAATATGACACTCAAGTTATTGTACACGTCTTTTTTTCTTGAATTTAATTTTTTAAGTATAGTATATAATAAGAAAAGTCCAATACAATTTTTTTATATTGTAATTAGCCACTTCAAAACAAAATAATTGTTCAAAATAAGAGTAGTTTTGGTTTATTCTATACATATTGAATCCACTGTGATAATGTCATGTTAGTTTCAATAGTATATTTACCGTATGGATTTTTTTAAAGATAGTTATTGGAAATTATTACCTTGTTTAGTAGGTGAAAAATTAAGAGAATTGTGGGAAATAAAAGGGTAAAATAAATTTTTAATCTTGTTCGAGAAAGGAAATGAAGTAGATGAAGACCATTAAATTATGAGATTAAGAGAATTAGATTATTAGAATTGTGTAATTCATTGAACTTGTATTACAAGGATTATAAATTAAGATCTCATTATCCCCCTCCTTATTACATCTCTTTTTATACAGAAAATTTTAACACTTTTTTTTTCCCGTAATTTTACTCATAGTCATATATCATTTTAACAAATACTTATATAACTTATTTTTCATACTCATCTCCTTGAACAATATAGTCTTCTTAATTCTTCATCTAAATTCGGCTTCATCTACGTAATCTTACGTTACCAAATAAACCCGGCCAAGTCAGAAAGGCTTTGATGACTCAAGGTTCATATTAGGGAAAGGAGAGTGAGGGGAAGAGGCGACAAGAGTCGGCCCGATCATCCAATTCGCTCCAACAGACAGTCATAGTTCTGTAGTCAAAGCAACTTCGTCACTTTCGTGAGGACCCTACATTACACTTGATGTGCAGTAAAATAATGATTTTTCTAAAAATGGTACCGTTAGCCGATTAAAATAGTTTTCTTATCTTATATATATATATATATATATACCGCATACAAAAAAAGATGATTTTCATTTCATAAAAGAATTTTAGTTTTTCTTCTGCGAAAATTAATGTATTTTTAAAAGTTCTCCAATCGTCTCATGATCTCTTTGTGGTATGAGAATGATGTTGGAATAAAAAGTTGAATTGAAATATAAAATTAAAATTAATTATTGTTGATAATTGTTGTTTGGTGTGTCATTGAAATGAAATATTCCTAAAACTTGTATTTGATTTTATGTTATTTCAGTCAATACTTTTTGATGATATATTAAACTAACTTGAGTACTAGAATGATCAAAAAGGAAGGTCAAGAGTTTTCATTCGATCTTGTTACTAATCTTGTCCATGAACGTGTATCCAAGTAACAACAACTAAGCATACACAATTGCATATGACGGACCACCTTGTTCTATCGAGTACTCCATTCTAACCTCTATATCCGTTATGCAAAATCAGTTATTCGTATGAATCTTGTGCCACTCATCTGGAGTCCAATCCCCAAATATTAATATGTATAACAATATATAATGTGATGGTCATCTCCCAGGATATATGACATGTGAAATGAGTTTGTTATGGGACTCCACCGCTCTATAGATGTATGGACAAGTCTATGGTATACGTTTATTTGGAACGTAAATAAAGGACACAACTTCAAGTTATCAACCAAAATCCGTCACTCTACATCTGCGAGGGTGTTCCCATACATACATAATTAAAACACTTAGGGTCACGATAGATTGCCGGACTCTACGGATTCAATTTATGCAACAAAACTAACATTATTACAAAATCTTAAAGTTTTGTATATTGTTTTCAAGAATTATGAATATGAGCTTACGTTAGCAATCAAATTGATCCCAATAGCTCTCGTTTTATGCGTCTCGTAATCAATCAATATATCATTGGAAACAGGTTGTCCAATATAATAATAAACAATATCGTATGACTAACTATCAGTTGAAGTCACATTAGGTTGTGAAGTCGAACCGATGAATAAAGGAACAAGGGACCCATCCATTGAAGGATCGTGAAACGAAGGATGAGGAGATGATGGACAAATTAATTGTAACAATGAATGTTGACATCTAGATGACTAATGATTTGGCTATTTTGAAAATGTGAAAAGACCTGATTCATAATTAACTTGCTCTTCGACATAATGAGACAATTAAGTCAATGTGAAATGATCTCCTTGAATTTTCAATATGGAGGTTGGTGTTTGTACAATATAAAATTCTACAAACTTATGAATTGCATGTTAAATTTCAAATTGCACATACAAGTAAAACTATTCTAACATAAATTTACTAACTTTAATTTAAATCAATTTACTAACTTTAATTTAAATCAATGAACTACACGAAAAAAATTATGAAAGAACACATAATTCTAAATTGCATATAAAATATATATTTGTAGCATAAAGCTACTAAATTCAATTAAAGTTATAAATCACATGCATAAGTTGAGAAAATAATATAAAATTTTTAAATTGTATCTAAATTAACCGAATTTTGAGTTGCATTACGAATAATGCGCATTTTGTTGAGCAATCGTCTATGCACGTCTCTTTTTCGCTTCTTCCCTCTTTGCCTTGGTTCAAACCATTTTATAAAATATATTTTCAATGATAGTGAAATTGAAGGATATGCTCGGGTGAAAAATGTATACTTTTGGTCTCGCAATTTATAGGTGAGGGTCACGGGTAAAGAGGACCATATGCTTTGCTAAATTAAAAGTGTAAAAGAGTATGTTTCCTCTCGCACTTGTAATTGCGAGACATTCCTCGGAACATGACTCTCAAAAGTGTTTTTTTTGCCTCTCGCATTGCACTAACAAGACAAATTTAAATTTTGACTGTTTTTTTGCCTCTCGGACAGTCAAATTTTGAGTGCTTTTGCCTCTTGTTAATGACAAATTTGACCAGCATTGTTCTTTCTTTTGATCTCTCGTTTTTAAGGTGTAAGACCTTTAATTCGTGGGTGTCCGTATTAATTTTTGTAGCTAACAACCAGATACATGACGCTCAAAATACTGACAGACGAAGAAACTCGCACTCTTAGTACACAACGTATTGGCGCTATTTTATATTTTTTTCCCAAGAAAAAATATTGAGCGACAACACTCAAACTTTAACTTGAAATTAGTTGATTTTATTAATATTTGGAAATGATTTTCTGCGTTGATGACTTTCGATTACCCTCGGTCATCCTACGCCAACGATTTCCACGTGAACTCGTCATATTCTACTGGACTGCGATTTCGTCAATAAATTTGTTGAAGGTCGTGTATACCAAAAATTTAATTTTATATTAAGAAATTGAGAATAAGAACCTTAGAGCATCCACAACGTTGAGACTATGAGTTTCTTATTATTTGTTTAATATAAAAATTGTCAGTAAAAACAGATTGTGACATAGAACTATGCAGGAGCTCAAAATCGTTTCTCGCAGAAGAGATTGTTTTTGAGGAGTTCTCTTTTCATTTCTGACAATTTCAAATGAGCTGTTTATATGTTAATCTACTTTTATTCTAAAGTTAGTGTAAGATAATGGAGAAAAACGAACCAAACATCTCTTATGACAATATTTAATTTTACAATTTTTAAATATGTTTGAGTTGAGTTTTTCTGAGAGATATGAATTGATTTTTTTTTTTGGGTTAAATGAATCGATTTTTTTTAAAAGATAAGGTGGAGAAAAGAAAATATTAAAAAGTAGAATAGAAAACTCTTAAATGTCTGGTTGTTATAAATTTATTCAATATAAAATAGTTCTTTTCCTTCTTTTGTATATAAAAAAAGAAAAGCTATTCTGGAAGTTAATCATTTAGCTCGACACTCGATGTCCGAAAAATAAAAAACTGGTTTAAATTAGCAAGAAGAATGAAAGAGCAACTGCAACCAAGAAACTGCAACTGCTCTACTAGCGTAGCAGCGCACTACCACGAACATCATCACCATTTCCTTCTCTTTACTTTCACTCCATCTTTCTTCATCTTCATTCTACGGAATCGAAGATCTCCAATTACATGCTACTGAATCCTTCCTTTGATCCATCACACTCCTCGATTGATTAAGTTTTCGTCTCATCTTGCTTCTCTCTCCAGTATCCAGCGCCAGTACGTCACTGTTGTAGTTAAATTCGTGTACTTACTCTCCCTAATTTAGGCTTTCTGTATGATTTTTTTAGTAATGGAGGCTAATTTTGTCAACTGAGAACAAATCTTTGGGCGTTGATGACAATAATGTATGAATGTGTGATGATTCTGTTGTTGAAACAATTGAATTGGCTACGTATCTTCAGATCCCAGTGCTGATCTAGATCTGCTGCTGATTCCTTTGGCAGATTTGATTTATCTTGCTACTGTTTCTGAAAACGAAATTGTGTAATGCAAGTGGAAACGTGTAGTTAATTTGTGCGTATATTTCTATGCTGTGGTGTTCATCTTTGTTAATTTGCAGCTGTTACCTTCCCTTCCAGGATTTGTGATTTTTGTTCGCAGCCTTTGTATGCAGTTAGACTGCTTTTGGACTTCTGCAGACAAGTAGCACGCGCTTTGAACTTGTAGAAATTCAACGGTCCATACTGAAGTTCACTTATAAGCTTGATTTCCTCGGTACTGCTTCTGAGAACAAAATTGTGTAATGCAACTGGACACATGTAGCTAATTTGTGTATGTTTCTATATTTTGATTTTCACCTTTGTTGATTCGCTTCTTGTACCTTCCCTTCCAGGACTTGTGATTTCTGTTCATAGCCTGTGTGAGGTTAGGCTGCTTTTGGACTTCTGCAGAGAAGAAGCATGAGTTCTGAACTTGTAGAAATTCAACCATCGACACTGAAGTTCACTTGTAAGCTTGATTTACCATGTTTCTCCATTTATATTATCCTTTTTTTAAAATGTATTTAGAGGTAGATGTTCATTTAAATATCTGCAATCTTGACTTAACATGTAATGTAGAATTTTATTCTTGATTAAGTCTTCCTGTCTAATTTCACCATCTAGCTTTAGGTGCTATTAGCCACTATTATGAAAACCATGCATCTTAACCTTTCACATTTGCAATTTCATTGTTTGGATACTGATGTGAAGACCGTGTTTAGAGAAAAAGGAATCAAAAAGCTATATGCATTATTGATTATTATATGCCAGTAAGCTATAGGCTGTGGCTGTGAAGAAAATATTCTTCTGTTGACAAAATGAAGAAGGGTTTTCTCATGTTGCTAATCTCATGAACTTCACTAGGAACTGTAGAACCCACTTCCGATAATATATGCTTGTTCTTTATTCAAAACTTGCAAATTCTTTTTATTATGATCTTCAAAACTTGCAAATTCTTTAGTTTTTGTTCCCTATTGCATATGTCATGAGTTTTTGCAGGCATACATACTAGACATGAACATCTAATAGCATTACTCTATGGTCACCTCTGCTGATTGCTTAATGCGTATTCACTTTATTTTTCTTCCTCCAGTTGAATTAAGGAAGCAGGGCACTTGTTTGATTCAGATCATCAATAAAACTGAGAACTTTGTTGGTTTCAAGGTGGAGTTCTGTCTTTACTTTTTAACTTGACTATTCAACTTTGCATTGCTCAACTTTTCTGGATTCATTTACCAGAAAAAGAGCGAGCATTTAATTATCTTTTGTTGCCTCTTCGACCTATATGTAAGCAAGACTTCTTCTTCCTCAGCCTCTTGAAGAGCAGGGAAGAATATTGGAAAACAAGTGGGACTTGTCTTTTCTATTCCATTTCCATTTCCATTTGTACACATGAAAGTATTGTATTGTAATGGAATGAACTATTGTTTTTTTGTGGCAACAATAGTTTTTAACTTTAGTCTTACAGGTCAAGACTACTTCTCCAAAGAAGTATGTTGTTAAGCCTAACATGGGTGTAATCAAGCCAAAAGGTGCATCTGACTTTACAGGTATGCATGCACTATCAAGTCTTGCCTTCTGATATTTGTAGTATGTTCCTTCTTAGTGCAAAAAGGATATATTGGTGAGTCAGAGAGAAGGGTTCTTGCTTTGCTAAACATTATGGTACCACATGTTTTACTACTATAGTGATTGGTACTTGGTAGATGTAAGGGATCCTGATGCTTACTTGCAAAGAGACCTCTGAAACTGCATTTCATGATTCACTTCATATTTTGGTTTTCACTGATAAATCTGTTAGAAAAAGAGATTGTATTGTGGATTGTCAGGAATGCTGAATCTCCATTATTTCCAAAACCTTCTCAAACTCGTAGATTTGAACGGACAATGATGGATTAATCAATGAAATATGGATGCCTGATCGAGAATGCCCTAAAAATTTCTATCTAGAAAGAGACTGAATTACGTAACACTATGAAGGGAATTAAACAAAACAACCAAGGATACCATTTTGGCTGCAACTTATAAATTCAGCAAACAAATCTGAACTGTTTGATGAAAAATATAAGGTTTGATAGTTTTGGATAAGATCTTAGTGATGTTTAGAAAGTAACCTTAAAAAAATGGGGCTATATATGTCTAGAAACATTGAGTGTTGAGCAGTTAAGTGTCACGTCTGATAATCACATGAGCAACACAAGATCCAATATGCCTAGATTTTTCATTTCGCTATACAACAGTTGGACAACACTCTAGCATTTAATACTCAAGTTCCTGGCTGGTTTTTCTTGGTTCAAAATGATAATATGGTATTTACATTTTCCCTATACCTATCCACTCTAGTTCCCATTTTTTCCATAATACTAGTCAACTTTTATCTTATCGACAACAGTTATCATGCTAGCCCAAAGTGTGGCTCCACCTGACTTGATATGCAAGGATAAGTTTCTTGTTCAAAGTACAATCGTTCCATTTGGAATAATGGAAGAGAATATTACGTCAGAGATGGTAAGAAACTACATGCTTTTAGTTGCAGAAATACTATTTTATGGGGTTTCTTATCTCATTCCAATGGCAGTTTGTTAAAAATCCCAGTAAACATATCGAGGAGATGAAGCTAAAGGTCATCCTTGTGGCCCCTACAAACAGCACTACAGATTTTCCTGTATCGGCCCCAAGTAAGGGAGTCCAAAATGAAGATCTTCCATCTATTGCTTCTCTACACAAGAATGAAGCGCCTACAGAAATTGAAGAACCTTCTCCACATAAGGTAAAAGATTTTTCTTATGACCTTATCGTGCGTTTGTATTTTCTATCTAGGAAGCACGTACATGAATCAGACGTTTTGTCTGCAATGAGATGGAGACCTGTTTACTTTTATAGGACGGTGAATGAAATATAACTCAAATTGACAGTGGCCTGATATTTTGTTCTCTTTTATGCCGCATGATATAGGATGAAGAAGGATTGCAAATTGCAAAGGCTGTAGAAGAAATACAATTGGTGAAAGATCCAGAGAGAAGGCCAGCTGAAGATACAGATGAGTTGCAAATTACAAAAGCTGCAGAAGAAATACAATTGGTGAAAGATCAAGAGAGCAGACCAGCTGAAGATACAGATGAGTTGAGGATCAGTAGAAGCATTGAGTCCAGTGAAGTACAAAAGTATGATGAAGAGAAGGTATCAAATGGTGATGTAAATTTAAATTTGAGAAAGGAAGCCGAAGATCTGCCACTGAAGCTAAACAATTTGGGATCTAAGCTAGTTGTGGTAAGCCTCTTTCACTCATCATCACATATGATGATTAGTATGCATTCTATTGACTTTTATTACCTTCCTGCTTTAGATTTATGCCTAGCATTTGTAGCCTAGAAATATTGCATTCCTTTGCAATTAAAGACGAGGATTAGTGCATTGAAAAAAATGATGCAGAAATTGAATAGTCTGTAGGTTATAACTCTCCACAGGAGCATAGTTCAAGTGTTCAACTCATGTATTGTGCACTTAATTAATAATTTTCCAATGATGGTCAACCTCGGATGGGACTTGTTCCGATGGTCAGTTGTTAAGATTAGTTTGCTCATGGCTATTTAGGGTTGTGACTAAATGAGTCACATAAGCAAATTTTGCTTCATAATTTGTTTGCCCTTTTCCCATCATAGTACAGGAAATATTTGACAAAAGAAAAGCTAATGTTTCCGCAGGCTGAGCAAACTGTTGCACAGATAATAGAGGAGAGAAACAGAATCTTGCATGAGAAGGAAATGATTGAGCAAGAACTGGTCAGTTGTTCCTCTTCCCCCTCCTTGGTCTTTCCAAAAGTTTCATGAAGCTACCATTCCCGGTCAATAATAAATGATAACCACTGTTAAAATATTTTACAACAGTTAACCTTGTAAATGGTACAGCTTTAGAAACCTGGATGGTCAAGAATAGGAGGATAGCTTCTTAACTGTGATACCCTATGTAGCACGGACACGTAAACAGAAGACATGCGGAAGGAAGCATAGGAGTTAACACAAAATGAACAACTAAACCTGGACATGGCAAGTAAACATCAAATTAAATCATGTCTAATTTAAAAGTCTACACTAGACAAATTATTAAACAGTATTTGATGGCAATGTGGAAGAAACAGTAGATTACTCATGTAAACGAAACGTGGAGGAAAGGAAACGATACCCACCTGAGGTTCCATGCTTCATTAATGGTGCATGTTCATACCAAGAAACATGCAAGACTAACATAAAGCATGAAAAAATGCATTAGTAGTGAAAACTATAATGAGCTAAACAGTCCTAATCCTCACTAGTCGCTCAAAAGAACAGATTCAGTCTGTACTCAAGACCTTTGTTAACCAGGAGAAAGGGTTTGGGAAGATATCAGAAAATTAATAAACAAACCTTGCTTTTTGTATTACTAGTGAACACTAAAAGACAAGAACATTTCCTGAATTCAAGAGGCGAGACATTTTTCTGATGAACACTCATTTTTGCAGGCGTTAGCAAGGAGAAAGAGCGCAGTGAAAAAGATTTATAAGGGTTATCCTTTGCTCTATGTATGTATGGTTGCTATATTCAGTCTAACCTTTGGATATCTTATGCGCCTGTAGCGGAAACACATAAATGGGGTACGTGAATATGTCCTTAACGGCTAAGCCTCTTCCGCTAAATTCCTAGTTGCAGAATTCGACATTTGTGCATAGTGTGGTCAACTTTTGTTAAGGCTTGTGTGTGAAAGATATGTCAATGTTAAAGGTTGAAATTGGAAATTGTTTTTTGATTTGTCGAGCTTTAGGGGCTTCTGATATTGCAATATTTTTCATAGATCTTCAAAATTCTTGGTTCCTTCCTGCGGTTCTGCCACTAGTCTTGCTTGAAGGCAAGTGGACTTGGATAAATTGCTTGTGACTTATCACATAAAGTTGCAACTGTGTCTTTTTCTTGTAAATGGCATTAGATAGAAGAAATTTAGCCCCTCTAATCTATTTCAAATGAACTTACTTCTAGCTTCTTTACTGTACTTGTATTGGGTCACGTGAATACATTGAAACTAAATATGAGTTTGTGTTATTCAATCGTAAAATGCTACTTATAGCTAATATTGAATCAACAGATTTAGTTACACTTTTAGTATATTTACAAATAATACCCTATAGTGAGTATTTATTAGTTATTACATATAATATCTATTACTATTCATATCCCCATCAAGCTGGAAGCGAAGAGATGAGGAAGCTTGGATGAAAGAAAGGAATCTTGGCTTTCTCCCAAAGCTTTTGTGAAAAGATTCTAATTGTAGAGAGGATTTAACATGCACAGTAGATAGAAAATTACGTTGAACTTCATCTCTGATTAAGTGACAATCAATTCTAAGGTATTTGGTACGTTCGTGGAAAACAGGATTTGCAGCAATTCACTATATTTACTTTCAGCGGATGACTTTGAAATTGTCTTTTACTTCTTGGTCTTCCATGAAACCAAAGTTGGACAAAGGAAGACACAGTAGCCCGTGATAGACCTACATGTAAAAGCACATGTACTCCAGTCGGCATTACTATAGGCATGTAGAGACATATCAAATTTAGATGGATAGTGAAGGGCCAAGTTAATGGTTCCTTTGAGGTATCTGAGAAGAAATAAAGTAGCATGCCAATGTGACAATCGAGGAGAGGCCAAAAACTGACTAAGTTGTTGAACAACAGATGTTATATCGGGTCTAGTAAGGGTAAGGTATAACAATCTGTCAATGAGGCTTATATGATCATCATAAGGCTCACCACAGTCAAGAGTGAGTCTCAAATTCCTCTGGATAAGAATGGAAGCAACTTTACAATCACCGAAGTTGCAATTCTGAAGAATATCAAATATGTATTTGATTGAGCAAAAGACCTTGTGATTGATAGGAAATTTCCATGCCCAAAAAGAAGCTAGCAATTCCAAGGACCTTGATTGTAAAGGATGTTTCAAGTTGTTGCTTCACATGAACTATCTCAAAAAGGACGTCACTAATTAGAAGCATGTCATCAACATAAACCAAAGCAATAGTAATGTCATTAGAAGATTTCTTAGTGAATAAAGAATAGTCTTGTCGGGACCCGAGTGAAGCCAATTTTGAATAGAAGCTTACTAAGCTCAAGATTCCACTAGTGACTGGCCTGCTTCAGACCATATCAGGACCTCTTCAGTTTACAGACAGTACCAAGAAGTGCTTTGTCATAGCCAAAAGGGGGTAACATGTAGACATCCTCGTCAAGAAAACCATGTAGAAATGCAATGTTAATATCTAACTAATGCAAGGGCCAATTTCTTGCAGTTGCTAAGGCTAAAAGAACTCTGACATTAGTAAATTTGGCCATTGGACTGAAAGTGTGTTTGTAATCTTTATTTTTAATATGGTTATACCTTTTTGCAACAAGTCGTGCTTTGTGTCTCTCAATTGTACCATATGAATTATACTTGATCTTATAGATCCATTTGGATCTAATAGCTTTATGACCAAGAGGAAGAGAAATTAAAGACTAAGTGTCATGAGCTCAAGGGCATGAAGCTCCTTGTTCATAGCATCAACCCAAACTAGAAAAGTTCTTGGCTTGAGCATAGTGTGTAGGCTCAATAGAGGTAATGACATTATGAAAGAAGTGAATATGCTCAGGAGAGTGGTTTGTAAAGTCCAGTTGTCTGAAAAGAGATGGGGATGTAATAGAATTACATATGTAATCCTGAAGATAGGATGGGGTTTTAGGGACACGAGTAGGTCTATGTGAAGGTGCAGGAATGGAAATAATATGATCATTAGAAGGTTAAAAAGATTCAATGGGTGGAGAAGAATTAGTTGGATGATATGAAATAATATGATCATTAGAAGAAGGTTAAACAAGTGGTAACAGACTAAGAGGTTCAGATAAAGATGGTTCATGGGAATTTTTGAAAGGGAATATGGACTTTTTGAATATAACATGTCGACTGATGATAAACTTGTTGGTTGTTAGATCAAGGAGCCTATATGCTTTTTGGCCAGAAGGGTAGCCAATGAGTACACATGGATGAGAAACTGCTTCAAGCTTATCTGTGTGAGGAGAAAGACTAAAACAAAGACAACCAATCACCTTTAAATGATCATAAGAAGCTTTAACCTGATGTAATTGTTCAAAAGGTATTGTCCATTGTAAAACAAAGGAGGGCATGAGGTTGATAAGATATATAGTTGTAAGAATGCAATCTCCTCAAAGCTGGACAGGGAGATTAGCATGTAATCTTATGGCTCTTGTTGTTTTCAACAAACGCCTATATTTTCTCTCTACCCTTTCACTTTGTTGAGGAACATATGGAGTAGATTTCTGATTAATAATGTCATATGAGAGAAATAAATCTTGAAGGGAGTGCTGAAGGAATTCATCCCCATTGTCAGATCGAAAGAACTGCACAGAACACTTGAAACGATTGTGAACATATGCCAGAAAATTAGAGACAAGACTGCTAGTTTGTTGCTTGGAAGTCACGGGAAAAGTCCAAGTGCAACGAGTACAATCATCAACCAGAGTTAAGAAATAACGAGTTCCACATACAGTAGGAGTATGGTAAGGGCCCCATATATCTGCATGAATCAACTCAAATGCAGATTTAGCACAAGAAGTGCTTGAAATAAATGGAAATTTATGTTGTTTGGCCAGTACACAAGTATTACAATCAATTGATGTCTTATTATATGTAACACTATGGTTAATATATTGAAGCTTAAAAAGGAAGAATGACCTAATCAAGCATGTAAAAGCATAGTGTCTTCATGGCACAAAGGCTTATTGACAACATTACAAGATTCAACAATCAAATTGCTACTAGAGGCAAGTGAATTATCTATATAAAATTTGTATAAGCCACCTTCCTTAAATCCTTTTGCAATGCAGAAATTATTGGAAAGGTCCAGAAATAAACAGGTTGTCTTGTTAAAAAGTATCTCGATATGCAAGGAATCTACCAGTCGAGAGACATATAATAGGTTGTGCTTGAATTAAGGCATGTAGTGAACATCAGTCAAGGAGAGTGACTGAGATAACATCACAGTGCCTGTGTGATGTACAACTTTGATAGAACCATCTAGTAAAGTAATCAAGATAGGTGTAGCAAGTGTTTTCATATCAAGAAAGCAATCTTTGTAGAAAGAAATATGATCAGTAGCACCTGAATCAATAATTCATTCAGAAGCTCTAGTCATAACATTGCCTATGAGTGCATATGTTATACCTGCAAAGTTAACCGAAAAAGAAGAAATATTGGATGGAGAACCAGAGTTGCTTCGACTTTGCATGAGCTTCATCATCTCTTGGAATACTGAGTTCACCATAGCAGAATCCAGGCCAGAAGAAGAATTCATCTACTCAAGAGGATTATCTCCTACGGGGACTTCATATGTATTAGCAACAAAAAAAAGTTGTCAGAACGAGTAGTTCCTTTGTCATCTTTAAGTTTCAACTCTTTATACCAATCAGGTATACTAGTGAGTTTGAAACACGAATCTTTCAAATGCCCCTTCTCCTTGAAATAAGTACATTGTCTATCAACATTCTCCTTTTTAAAATATTTCCTACTTCCACCTGTCTGTCTGTAAGGCATATTTCGATCAACAACCAATATGTCATGTGTGGAAGCGGTGGTGTAGGTGATTTCCTTTTGCTTCTCAACTTGAGAAATCATATTATAAACACGATTTATAGCAGGCAACACTTCAAGAGACAGAATGTTTCTACATGTATGCTTGTATTGGTCATTCAATCTCATAAGAAACTGCAGTACTTTAAGCTTCTCATTTATGTCAGTAAGTTTCTTAAGAATATTGCAAGTACAATGAAGTATCCCTTTGCAATCACATATTGGAGATCCATCGATCATAGTTAAATCATCCCACAACCTTTTAAATTTACCACAATATGTGGATATGGTAGTATTATCTTGTTTTAAAGAAGCAAGATCCTTATGAATCTAATAAATGAGAGGAGCATTCGAGACTTCATACCTCTCAGCAATGTCATCCCAAAGTTCCTTTGTTGATTGGACATATGTGAAGTTCTCGGCCATATCCGATTTCATGGAGTGGAGTATCCAACATCGCACCATGTAGTCGGCATGAATCCAACGTGCAAGCTTCTCCTCATCATCAATAGGTTTATCATAAGATCCATCAACAAGACCTAACTTCAGCTTCGCTCCTAAGGCCATTCGAATGTTTTGTTTCCATGAGAGAAAGTTAGATTCGTTGAACGAAACTGAGACAAGTTGCATCCAGGGTTGTCTGAGTTGGATAAGTGTAGCGGATTGTTAATGTTGACAGCAAAATCATGATTGATCAAGAAATTTGGGGAATTAGGTAAACCTTTACCAGCCATGGCAGATGTATGAAGGAGAATTATGAAAGAAACGACAACAATGTCAATTTAGAGAGGATTGAATGAACGAACAGAAAATCCATCGATTTGATTAGGAAATGAAAAAATTTCCCTAACCATCGGTTTGATACCACGTGAATACATTGAAATTGAATATGAGTTTGTGTTATTCAATGCTCTCTACTTATAGCTAATATTGATTCAACAGATTCGGTTACACTTTTAGGATATTTATAAATGATACCCTATGGTGAGTATTTATTTCATATAATATATATACTATTCATACATGGAAATAGACATAACAAAATTTTCTTATCCTTCTCTTTTTACTAAGAATAACTATTGATCATGCTAAAACAGAAGAATGGTGAATTGACCGACACCTACATCTCCTAAAAGCTATACCGTAGAAGGTTATTATTGACTACGGAAATGTGATAAAATCCCATAGAGACGTGTTGAAACTTGATAAAGGCCCATAACCCATAATGTATAACTCCTGAGCTATGTAGTAAGCACAACTAAGTTTTAACCACAAATCATTTAACCTTATAAAAACGTCAACTTCAATAGAAAATATTTTCTCATCACTTAAGGTCAGGAAAAAAACCCTCGCGCTTTTACAGATGCAAGTATTCAATTATTTGTACACGGACTTAAACTTCTCAAGGGACGTGAGACAAGACATCTAGATATTTTCAAGAAAATCATGTTCAAATATCGGAAATTGACTAAAATTCTTAGGGACCATGAAGTGGACAATGCAACAATCTTTTACAATAATTTTCTTAAGAGTCAGGTGGCAAGACATCCATCTTTTATTATCAAATAACTTTTCTGATTTTAATGTTTTCAATAGAATTTTAATAACTTCACCTAGAGTAATTTTAGGGAAACAAGACCCTGGATGGGCTACTTGATGGGTTGCGACTTCCGTTTACCTTTCATCTTTTTAAAATTAAGGATTAGGACGACAACCGAAAAGTCAGAAAATATTCTTTGTTGCCAAATTATGATAAATAAAAATACAAAAATGAACAAAACTATAGCTCCAAACTTTATACACACTAACGCCATACATCTCTTCAGATGTGCATTGATGTATGAATATATATGTGCTGCACAGCATTCCCAAGCTGGCAAGAGGGTGATTTTGTGTCACCTATATATACGCATGTCATAAAAATCAAAATGTGAAAAATTAACAAAATTTCAAAGGCCGTCAACCTCCCTAAGAAACCCTCAAAACCCAGAGACTTTCCTTTGTGGGTCATCTCCGACTCTACTCAACGGTCAATTGCAAGGTTGCCATGACCATGTAGGATTTCATACCTTCACACCAAATGCTGAAACCTGAAAACGAGTTTCATGTCATGGAGTAGGTAATGTTGCATCATACTTTACCATTGAGGCTCATCCTGATCAATAGGTGAGCCAGGGACAAAGGGCACAAAGCCTCTACCACCGAAAACCGGCCTCATGAAAGAGTTATCAAACTTTCTCCAATAGTGATGCACGGTGTGAGTAGGCGTCGATAGTAGCATCTTCAGGCTTGTTGGGCTCGTTATGTGAATGCTACCCAAGGCAGCTTCAGAATCACACATGTTGCTCAGGAGAGGGGCGGTTAGTGACTTAGGTGATGATGGATCAGAGTGGATCATGCTTGAACTTTGTTTTGTCAATGGAAGAAGCAACCATATTAGAGGTTTTGTCATCAGACCGAAGACCTGCATGGATTTGGAGGGTAAAAGGGTCATTAAGCCACGGAATGGTTGATGACCAGTTAAGTAATTAGATTTGAAGAGAATTTAATTTTTACCATGGTACTGAAAAGAACTACAGATATAGTGCTTGTGATCATCAAAGCATTCCCCCTCAATTGAGTGTGCCCAGATCTTGCAAACTGCAACAAGAAAGAGATTGTCCTAATGTGTCATAAGAGTTGCAGTATGTTGACTTCCCCATTGATCTTCTAAAAGTCACAATTTATCCATACAAGACTACTGGTATAGTTGTTTTTTTTCTTCTCTCTGAATCTAGTGAAACTGTAACATACTTGAAAATAATTAACACTGACCTGGTTGTAAGATAGTGCCATTGACACTGCACCGCGCATGAGACCAGCCCACCAAATAGTGACCTGGAAAGATGCAACACCGTGATTCGTGAATTAACTTTCATAATGCACATATTATGTTGGTGCTGTTTTTTATCTGTTAAAAAAGGGTTTGTGTGACTTGGATCCAGATTCAGTATGAAATCACGTACTTGCTGCTTCACATGAATCTTATCATTTGATGACTTCTTTGTCAGATTAGATATAAAGGACAAGGGGAAGACAAATGCAGCTCTTCCAATCAATACCAATGCCAGCAGTATTGAGCTCACTCCTATTGATGTTCGAGGACTACAATGTACAACATAAAAATAATTGTTTTCAATTCAAAAGAAAAGAGCATATTAAGTTTAATTTCCATAGGTATTAAGATTCTATACCTATCACTCACAACCCGCCACTTGTCTATATCCAAGGCATCCATACCAACGTAGAGAAAAATAAAAATTTCAGCAACAAAGGATAATGTGGCAAATGCATGCCTGCAGAGGAAAAGTTAGGAAAAATAAGACCTAGGAGAAAGACAACCAAATATTATTCAGGAAATAGGCAGCAAATAGACATGGTTAGGTACATACTTCGTTGTCACCCTAGAACTCTCGGTTACATTATGCCATGTGTAGTGGGACATGACTATTCCACAGAAGAACACAGTAAGAATTGCACTCAGATCGAAGAGCTGCAACACAAATAATCTGAGTGAGAATACATGAACACAGTTGTGAAGTGCAGGGATATGAGTGATGCAATATATGCTATGGAGGACTCTCTTTCCAGAAAACATACTTCAGCCAGCATATATGAAGAGTAAGCCATGAGAATCATCAGAGCAACCTCACGATCAGTAGAGTGTCTGCAGTATATTAAAGCAAAAATTAGGTGACTCCACTGTATTATTTGGCTCATTTTAGAACCAACTCCTTCAATAAATAGCTAGTTTATCCATCTAGTTCCTTATATCCCTTCTATTAGTTTCATGTTCTGTAACTGCTCTGATATTTACGATAAAATGATTGTGTATTTTTAGTTTCGGGTTTCTGAGAACACAGTAGCAACTTAGCAACTGCCGCTGGCTAATATCTTTTTTCATTGGCTTCTGTGAAAAGAACATGCTCTCTACTACTAAATTTTAATTCAAGTTCTAGTTGGACATATATATAGCATATACAAACCTGCCAAAATAAAGCTTCTTGATGATGTATGCACTAAGCAATCCAGCCTGCAGTATTAGGAGTGAATTGTAAAACTGAAATACAAAGTATATTTAAACAATTCAAAAAGGATAAACAAGAGGAAGGTGATGATAAACTGACCAGAACTCCCAGCAAAGTGCTTAAGATGAACAGATACAAAAAGTTTCCACCAAACTCCAGAAAAATGCTTGAATTAATATGAGAGAGATCAAATTTCTGGATTGCGTTGAAGAGTACAACTGATGTTGCATCATTAACCACGCCTTCTCCAAAAACCAAGCTGTATAGTAAAGGTGTTTCATCCTGATTAAGCACCTACACCACATGAGAGTAACAGTTTATCCTGTGTGACTGTCCTGCATTTCCTTATGGAGAAACTGATGTCAGTAACTAGCTTACCTGTAAGGTACAAACAGAGTCCGTCGCTGAAAAGATTGCTCCTATAGCTGTAGAAAGATTATACCACATCAAACAAAATTAAAGCCTAAAACTTGGGGTTTGGGCCCTTTGGGGTCAGGGGACATGGCTACAAATTTGTAAGCAAAAAAAATTCAAATCCTTTTTTAAGAGGGATACCAAGATAATCAGCTAATTCAAGGGAACCGATGTCCATGGCTTTGAAGAAGTGCATCGCCCCTGATTCAAATTCAAGAGAAATAACCATTAAAAATTAACTGTTGAAGTAGCATCTACACTTGCAACCATGAACTTTAAGTTTAAGATTCATAAACTTCAGATTCAGCAGTCTATTTTGTTTCATCAAATGAAGGTTAGATAACGTCTCAGAAATGTATACTTACCTAATGATATGATGGCAAATGATATTAAAGTACCAACTGCTCCAAAGAGCGTGATCGTCATGAAGTTGCGAAAAAAGTGCTTCTTTTTCACCTGGAAACTGGTAATTTAGGATACAAATGACATCAGTTCAGAAAGAGTGGAGCTTCATTCTTGTGATAACTTTAAGGGCCTATTTGGTATCCATATCTAGATATCAAGATATGGGTATGAGGTATAAGGTATGGGTATGAGTTTGATATCTTATACCTTTGTTTCGGATAGGAAGAATAGAAAAAGGAGGAGCAATTTTAGATATGTGTTACCTCCAATTTTTTGAGTATATCAAAATAGGAAAAAATGTGTATTAGGAGTATATCAAGATATCACGATGATATCCATATACTTGTATACCAAACATAGGTATGGGTTTGTTTATGTCGATACCCATATCTGATATCTAGATATGGATATCAAACGTGTTCTAGATCAAATAAAGACTGATAAGTCTATTCTGGTCATAACATTGAAGCTGCTAAAATTATGTACCGGGGCAAATGTATGTACCCTTTATTATTTTCTAAATCAAATGCATGTATCAAAGCAAAGTCATGCTACATTGCCACAGTTCCGTCATATATGTATTCACAATGTATTTGAAAGAAAAGTATTGCTGATTGCTCATCATCATATTCCCTAGTCTTGGATACCAAGATTGATGGCAGAATTATACTGCCAAATCAACCAGTTTCATACTGCACTTGATGTGCTCGAAACTTCTGTATTCCCTTTACCAGCCAGTTGGAAAAAGAGAAGAAAAAAAAAGTTTAAGACCATGATGGTTGTTTTTACCATATTTAAGTGAAGCATGTTGCTTTCAGAGATTTATCAACTAAAAGGTCTCAAATAATAAAAGCACTCTTCATGAAGAAACCTTCAAATGATGCTTGGAAGGTATAATTATAACTGATGATCTAGCAACAGGACACCATAATGAAGAATAAAAAGTAGAGAACGTTTATTTATAGAGAGATAACAGAAAATAAAGGAAGAAATAATTAACGAACTCACCCAGCATTGAAAATGATAGGTGGGAGAAGATATATAAAGAAAAGGTCTTCGCTAAAAACCAAAATATGTGAACTCTTGCCATTAGTCGTAAGCAGGATTATAAACCCCGTACACACTCCCTGTCATCAATTAAAAACACCATCACAATATCAATTTAGCAAGTACAACTTTACCAAAAATCACGGAATAAAGTAAAAACCTTTATCAAATTTAAACTATCTAAATTAAGAGGGGGAAAAACGCTTACAATGACGAGCGCGGTGATGGACTCGTTAATCCACCGATTTTCCTCAAGCAAGTGACCGATGACTATGCAAGTACAGAGAAGCACTACGAAGATGTTCATGGAGACCACCGGCGTATGGTGCGAAGCCGATTGGAGCGTTTCGAACGTGTAATCAGACAACCGCGAGACGACTTCCGACGCCATATCTTTACCTCCTAGCAAACTGAAACCTAATTCAGTTCAAACTTCAAATCGCTGTTGGACGAATCAACAGAACAAAACTTCAAAAATCAAATCGAAAAAAGCAGAATTTGTATCAGTATCTGGCTTCGATTATCCTCTAGAAAAGAGGAAGTTGATGAGAGAAGTGGTATGAAAAGCGGGAAGGATAGAAGTTGAAGGCGGAGGGACTTGGAAAGTGGATTGAAAATCGAGAATTTCAAACGGGGAATTTATCATGTAAAGATAGACAGATAAAGAAAGAGGGGGAAAAAAAAGGCGAGGGAATGATGTCGGCTATTTGATGTTTATTTTTATATTTATATTTTTTACTGGATATTTTTTTTGAGAAAAAGAGCTGAAGAGTGCGCCAGACTCCCGCCAGCCCTTACGTGGTCGCCTGTGCGGGATGCCGGGAAGGAATGGTGGGGTCCTAGTGTTCCTTTGGGACCCTTTTCAATCTTTGGATTCTCCCTCCTGGTTCCGTACTTGTACAAACTGATAGATATTTTCTAACGGTTTTTAATAGGACTTTGCATTGGACGGGACCGTGTTTAGTATCAGGTTGTTATGGTTTTGAGATTTTATAATAATCTTATAAAAAAATATACTATATTAAATATACTCCCTTAGGTAGTCTCATCTCACCTATTATATATGAGACGAGATTAGGACGGGCCTTGTGTTTTTAGACTAAAAATTACCGGATTTGGTTGGGTTTATGATCGGATGGGACCAATGCCGTATGACTTATACATAATTTGTTTTCGGAGTAAAATTATATATTTATGCAAGTAAATTTTTGTTGATATCATTCTTAAAACGAAAGACATCAAAATAGCATGTGAAGATAGTTCACAAAACATAATTAAGTTGTTTAAAGTCTAAGCATCCAAAATAAAACTTAAGAACAAAATTACATAATGATCACTCCTCCGTATGTAATGCTTCAACGAAGTTCATTTTTCTTTTGACCTTTGTAGATGAACATGGACAATTGTGTTTATCTTAAGTGGTGTTTTCATGGTGTGTAAGTAAAAATTAGAATATAGTTGAGAATGCAAAATACGTGTTAGTTAGACCTGATCATATCCGGGCAGTTCGTACGCCCGGAAAAAGGGGCGAGTACGAACACAGAGGGAAGCCCGGTCGGGCCGAAAAGTCCGGCCCGTCAAACCGGTCGGGTCGGGTACGAACACCACTATAGGCCCAGCCGGGCCAAAAAGCCCGGCCCGTTGGCCCATATAAAAAAATCTATATTGTATATATTTAAAATATTAAGTATAATTATATAATATTTAGCATAATTATCATAAATTTAATGTATATTACATATAATCTCTTAAATATATTTTATTGTTAAATAAAATTTATATTTAAAATAGTTTTTTTTTTTTAAAAAAAATTTTAAAAAGGGTACCCGGAAGCCCGTCTGGCAGCCCGGCTGGGTCGGGTACGACAGGTATTGTAGGCCCGCCAGTCGGGCTTAGCCCGGCCCGAGTCCGGCTAAACGGGCCAAAAATTCCAAAAACCCCAGCCCGAGTTCGACCCGAGCCCGGATATGACCAGGTCTAGTGTTAGTAAATAAAAAAAAGATAGCAAACTATAATTGTTGGTTCATCATCATGCTCAACAACCCAACAAAATATACAATATCAATATTACAAGCCTATTTTATAACTTTCAGTTTACTATTAGTAAATTTAAGCTTTTATATATATATATATATATTAATTAGGCGGTATGGGACGCGCCTAGGGGGTGAAGAAGGTAAAACGCATATCCCGTCTCGCAAATTCTTTATTAGGACATAACTCCTAGTACGGAAAACTCCGAGATAGAACATGGGTTCACCCGCTCAAAACAAAACTAGTACGGAAAACCCTGCTAACAACTCCACTCCCGATTTCTCGGTAGAGATCTAACCTGCAAAATCTATCAACACGGAAAAACCGTTAGCTACAGTTCTAATACTAAGGATACTAGGACACAATCACAAATAAGGAAATACAGTAAATCACTCAACATGCAACAAACAGTGTATCGGTTCTTATCTTTTCTTTTGGTAGAATTTGTCATCCTATTGTTCAACTTTTCATGGTAGCACGAGAGTCGCACAACCCTCGCCCCGTCCCCGTAAACTAGTAGGACTTGTTTCGATGCATATCCCCCGTATACGCTTCGCGGGGAATCTTCCAGCAACATTGGCCCGGATAGAATGCTACAGTCCATTATAATACACTTGGACCTCTTTTTAGAAAAATAAAAGTAGTGGTCTAGTTCATTCGTTTTATTTAACAAGCATTTCATACACTACCTTACACACTCAATATTATCACGGTAGCCAAGTGAGTCCAATGAACTCACCTTATCCGTACTGGTCTCCAATATTATTCGTGATCTGCAGTCAGTGATCTCGAATCTTGAGTAAGATGTATCAACATATTAGTACTCCTCGATTTATAATTCTATTCAAACAAAGTAGGATATCTAGCATCATTACTTTTACACTTTCTACGACCTAGATTCACGGACATAGACGGCCATTCCAATCTTTCCATAATCTCAACAATCATTCTTACAACTACTCTCAGTTCCGCAATCATTATGTTCTCAACATTCTACTTAACATTCCGCTATCTCGGAAAACCCGTATTTCAACTATCACTACCATTCATCTCTAACTTCTTAAGTTCCGATCCGATTTCACACGACAATAAGTATCCACTAATTTATTCCAAACTCCTCAATCTATTCCGTTCAGTTTCTACTAGTTCCACAATAATATTTCACATCTAACATTTCACAAATTATAATTAAATAATTATCCACTAATTATAAATAAATAATTACCGAACTAAAAGTTCTAATATATTTCCATAACTAATCATTATCCGTCAATATAACCATTTTCACTACACATCTCTATCATTTATCCATATATCCACTTTTCACCTAAATTTCATTATACTTCTCCAACTATATATCGATCCAATTCTCTAGTATAGTCCACTAAATTATTCCACTACTAAACACCATGAAATTAACGGTATAGAAATGCGGATTTAGAATACCTAAAAACGTTCCCGAAGTCGGTTAGTCGGATACGTAAACTCCCGGAATTAAATCGTCGTATTTGGCCTCCACTTCGATCCACACCAAGAGCAAGGAAGCGGCACCAAGGAAACGGGAGGTGACGAGGCTGTCAGTGTCTTTGGATCCGAGGCTACCACAGATGCCGGCGAGGGACGAGGGTAGTATAGGTTTAGAATTCTATTTTCTTTTGAATGGACCGGTCATCAACTTTCAATGTTAACTTTAACGTCCACTTTAATTCCAGCTAACTCCTGTCTTCAATGTCCTCTTTAATGCCAGCTAATCCTGTCTTCAATGTCCTCTTTAATGCCGGCTAACTACTGTCTTCAATGTCCTCTTTAATACCGGCTAACTCTTGTTTTCATTGTCCGTTGACACCCGCAAGTAACGGTCCCGAAACAATGAAGAGAAAGGCGGGTGAAGGAGAGGTGCAAGGCAACTGGGCCCGTCCTTGCTCGCAAGCAAAGGCCGGTTGGGCCAGAGGAAGGAAAAAGAGAGATTTGGGCCCAAGAAGAAAAAGAAAAGAGTTGGCCCAGAGAATGGGATCGGAATTAAAGAGATGGTCCGGTTTGTTGTGTTATTCTGATTCAGGTTAACCTGGTTCACTTCGCTAGGTTAAACGAGTTGTTTTATTGGATTAAAAACAATTAGAAAATTTCTGGTTATTACACTTAGGGTCTCAATCAATTCATTAGAAAAACATAAGGAAGCTTATACAAGGAGAGGATCCAGATTCGAAGAGTATCCTCTCCACTTCCGCCAATAAAGGGGTTGTGTCTTTGCCGAATCCGCTTAACCCGAGCGCCACAACCAGTCCATATTCATCCCGGACAATTAACCAAGAGGGGGTTATCAAGAAGACTAGGAACCAAAAGATGAATGAACCTCGTCCCTTGCCAGAAGGCCCGTGAATAAAGACATGCGAACACCATACGCCTTACAACCTCTGGGCAATCCCGCACATTGTACGAGATTGCAACTTAAATTTATATTTACAATAAACCTGTTAAAACGAATCTTAATTTTTTTTCAAAACCTATTAATATATATATATATATATATATATATATATCCCGATTTTTGAAAGAAATAATTTCATAATTTAAAATAAGAAAATAAAACATGATTTATAAAATTTGAAATTAAAAATAAATAAAAAAATTTAATTTCAAAAATTAAAAAATAAGAAAACAAACTACGATATAAAATCCGAAATAAAAATTTTAATACAATAGTTAAATTTTAAAATTAAATTTCGAAATTTAAAAATAAGGCAAGGAAAACGAAATAAATTTAAAATTGTACCTATATTATTATTATTATTTTTTATAAAAATATAATTTAAAAATTTTGAGGAAGATTTCAAAATCTTGTATATTAAAATTTTGCAGATTTGATTTGTTATTAATATCTTATGATTTTTTTATTTGTAAGATTTGATAGACTATATTGTGGTAAATTTGTAAATAAGTTACATAAATATTACGTGGTATGTGTTAAGACGTGATGTAACGGTTTATTAATGCTTATATAAATTGTTTTATAAAAGAAAATCGACAAATATGTGAAAATCTTGTGGTATATTTATAAATATATTAAAAAAAGTCATAGGTAACATACCTCAGTGATTGACATGTGGTCTCAATACGTTTTATTTTAATATGTTATAATAGATGTATTGTAGTTTATCTAACTTTAATTTAGGGTTTTTGGTAGATATTTTTGTAAATGATATTAATTTTTAACAAATTATATCATGTACATTATATAATTATAGTTTAAGATGTAAAATTATAATTGTATTTGCTTTACAAGCTATAATAACACACACAAAAATGATTAAAAATTAATTATTGATAAAAAAATATAATGGACACTATTTTTTTTTTTTTTTTGTGTACCCCCAATAAAAATTAAACGGTCTTTTAATGATAAATATAATAATAGTGATCATACATGTTTAATAATTCTTTTTGTCAATTCAATAAAAATGAGTTCAACCCGATTTGAGTCGAATAACGTACAATTACAAAAAAATAAAAAAATAAAAAATGTCCTTTGATAGTATTTTTATGATATATTACATTTTATAAATGACTTTCAGAAGAAGGTATATATGAAGGACACTTTTATATTATTTAGGTAAAGAAATACGAAAAAGAATGATGGAAGGAATGAGTGGAAAGTCGGTAGTTTGACCTATTATAAATACTTTTGTTTGTTGTCCATCATAATATGCGAAAGGGAAAGGAAGAGCATAATGCTTTATTAGACATGTACAAATCTTGAACACCGATGGATGTCCCCCGTTATGAAAGCAACGGCTAATGCTCATGCACACTTCTTACTTCTAAATTCAACTCACACTTATAAATCATAATTACACCAAATGCATGTCGTGTTACATTTCATTACTCTCCTTAAATTAGGCTTAATCACTCTTTGCAAATTTTTATCGTCGTTGGGAGGTTGGTTGACACTTTAATTTTATTTTGTATATAGTACTAAGCACCGTTTATTTAAGGGATTATTCGGGATTAGGGGATTCAACTTGATTGAAGTGGAAAATGACTCATGCATGTATAGCGGTTTTAGATTTGACTTCGATCAACCCCCAACGTAACCATGTTGGTTTGTTTATATTACGTCTCTCGAATAACAAGCAAATTAGCCGATCATCTTGCAAAGATCGGACCATTTGAGATTTTTTTTAAAAAATAATTTTGAGGTTAATGTTTCGGGTTATGTTCTTCGATCGTTTTGCTTCCAACGATTTATAAATAGTTGATATTGTTATGGCTATTCTTCTTGTCATTTTTTTCATTCAATTTTTTGGATTATTGTGGGATTATAATCCTCTTAACAATCTCCTCACTCTCACGAACGGGATAACTTTGCAAATAAGTCAGGTGTGTCTGGTACAGGTTGGGTGATAGCGGGTTCGATCAGTTTATTTATACGTTGGGTCTGAGATGTTATTAACCACGGGTTTAAATTTAATAACCAAACCTACTTCTTATGGGTTCGGGTCAACGCAATGGTTGATTTAATCGTTTATTGTAGTTTACATTTTAAAAAATTTAAAAGTCAAAGTTAATAATTTTATTTTATATATAATATATTGAAAATAAGATTAATATTACAAATTTTATTAAATTAATATATACTGTATTAATAATGTGAAGTTTTGGATTGTACCAATCATGTTGATTCATGGTGTGAAGTTCACTTTATAACTAAACGAGTGGTCAAGTCCGTGTTAAGCACTGTTCAATTTATTTTACTTACCGTAAATTAATTGTTCATACATTACTTGTGACTAAAAATCTAATAAAATTCAAAATTAATCTAATAATAATACATATGCAATATCTACATTTACTTTTACTATGTTGTAAGATCAAATAATTGGTGGATGTTCATACTTTTGTTTCGACTTATAAACTAATAAATTTGAATAAGTCTAACAATAAGATTGTATGATACATTTTTCTAATTTAACTTTAATTTGATTTTTCTATATTTTCTTAGAAAGTGGATTAGATTGTACTTCAAGTTCATTGTTAAAGTGTATAATACTATAATGTAGTTGAACATTGTCATTGTAAATTTTGGAGAAGAACTCAAACGTGTTCTTAATGGTAAAGAGATAATGTTATTTATTTTTACACCGGCATTGATAAATTATTTTTAATTATGATTTCAGTTACAAAATTTTGGTGGAGCGAAAATGTCACATTTTTAAGTATGAATTCATTTATAAATTTTACATGAAGCCAAAAGGTAATAAATTTTAAATATGTTTATCACTTAGCATATTATGAAAAAATTACATGTTTTAAAATTATATATTTTGATCCAAACATAACAATATATGAATTATTTTAATTTTAGACATTTATTGCCTCAAAAAGTTAAATTTATAGTTTACTAAGAATGTTTATTAAATAATGAGTTATAAAAATCCATAAAATAGGTTACTTTTCACAATTATATAGTTTATATCTTAAAGTTCACCTTTTACAAAATTATTGGTAGATTTGGCTTTTCAACAAATCAATATCTCACTCTTTTAATGGCTTAATTTAATTTTTAAAATAGTTTATTTCAAGGTCAATTTTGCGTAATTTAATCTTAAAAAAGATGAGATCTTTTTTTATTGAGAACCAAGTGTACATTAGTTGGGAGCTATAATTATAACTTAGAAAATATCATCAAAAACATTGTCTTCAAAGTAAAATGTATTTTTATAAAAAAATGTTGCTATCTAGGTTTAAACATGTGACCTAAAAATATTGCTAGTGGTCAAGCTCATGCTACGAATGTACCAATTTTATTTTACTTATCGTTAATTGTTCATAAATTAATTGTAACTTAAAACTACAAATTTTTGTAGAAGAGCTCACACTTGTTCTTAAAGTTCATTTTTAAAAAAATTATTGGTGGACATGGTTTTTAGTAAATAAATCCTCGGTTGAAATATCATTAACCTATGGGTTATTATGATTAACTCATATCATCAAGCTATATGCAATGCTTTGTGATTATTTTTATTAACCTATATTATATAAGTATGATTGTGACCACAATTAATAAAGACATTTATTAGAAAAAAACCTTATTTTATATATTTTATACATAGATAGATAGGATTGTATAGATATTACAAATAAACAAATTTTCATATGAATCATTAATACAATATAACTGAATAAATGCACAAAAGTTTTAAACGAGAAAAAATATCTTTAGGGAAAAAAATAACACCTGATATATCAAAATTCAAAAACACTCCATAATTCAACACCAGAACCTATCTTTATTTGAATGAATTCAAAATTTATAGAGTTATCATAAAACAAAATTTAAAAGATAACAAAAAAAACCAAAAGTAAGGATAAGGGTCCTCTAATATGAAATTTCACAAAATTTAATCATTAGCTATTTTTATTATTCTTATATATAAAAGAGCATTATGATGAACACATCGAAATAGGTTTTTATAATATTATAATATAAGGACGAGTTTTTTTTGTTCAATAATTTGGGGGCAAGTTGATTCAAAACTCTATTTGTATACCATAAAAGAAACTATTATATATTATATAAAAATAAATAAAGCTATATATTTAAGTGGTCTCAAGTGTATGCCTGCCAGAGAGATAAAGGGTATGTTTAGTTAACTTAGGCTGTAAAAGTAATAATTAAAAAGCATTTAAAAATGAGATTAATGAAAGAAAAAGGTAGAGAAGAAGAGTGAATTGAAGAAGCATGGTGTACGGAGAAGAGAAGTGGGATCAGATCAGCGCTTTAATGTGGGAAGCACATACCATCTCCACGCGCACTAAGTGCACTCAAATAGTTCAGAATATTCTACCAACTAAGATTAAGATTACCCTCCACTTCCTTAATTAGTGTCCGTTTGATTGGAGTGGTGAAATTAAAACGGAATGGAATCGGTTAAGGAGAAGAAATGAAAATTAAATTGATTAGATTAAATTCATGTGTAAAAAGACTTCTAAACAAACATAGTTTTTTTTATTAATTTAGAATCATTCCGTTATCGAAAATGATTCCTAGCGATACCAAACGAGTCCTTAGTATATTACATCTACAAAACTCAATATTTACTTCATTAACCTTAACTTTAAAGGAGAATGTCAGATGCATATGTGAATTTCTTTTATTTGAAACTTGTGATTAAACAAGTATAGTATTTTGTCACCATTACATTTGAGGTGTGTAGTAGTTGGAGTAGAGAACATGTTTACAAGGTCCTTGGAGTTTTTAGTTGAAATACACGTTTGGACATTGAAGTATAAATTAACTATGCATTTGATCTCCAAAGAAAAAGTAACACAAGCGTTTCGGCTCTTAAATAGAAGTCAACCTCGTACATGACTCCCAAAATAGAAGGAAGTCACGCGTATGAGATGTGTAGTTGTAGTTACCGTAATTATCGGATTTTTAGAATTTTGTATAGCTTTAGCTCTTGCCTGGTTGAATTTGGTTCCAACTACGCACACTTCAAACGCGTAATTTTGAGATTGACAAAAAACTGAAACTATACATGTTGCCTGCATAGTTTCAATGTTGAATAAAGAAAATCATCGGTACATCTTGAAAGCCCTTTTAAATTGGTTTTTAACACCGTTTGAATCCGATCTAATATAAACTTCAATTTTCAATTTCACCTTCTATGACCTCATGAGTCATGACCCAACAATTTTTAGTATTGTTATATTTACTATAAAATTTAAGGGAAAGTTCGGATGATGCTCTTATATTTTTTATTTTTCCGGATTATACCCAAGAGTTTTTAAATTCTAGATGGTGCCGTTGAACTTTAAACTTTTATGTATTATGCCCTTTTAACCTTTCAAAAGTTAACATTTTGAGAAGAAAAAAAATAGATACTTATTATTTGCTTAGTTATTGTTATTTGTCATTATAAAGGTATATATACAATTTCTTGAACGCATTACTTATCTTTTAGTTCTCTTGAAATATTAATACATGTTAATTTATCAATAGTTTCGGGTATAATCCGGAAAACTCTAAAGCTCAAGACATTATCTAAAATCTGAGAATCCCTATACATAATATGAAAAATTAAAAAATCCAGGCACATTATTTGACTTGAGCCACTGGATTATCTAAATTGAATAAACCCAAATTAATAGATGGACACCATATCCCTTTTGGTCTTCCTCAAACTCACTCGGCCCATTCTCCCTCTTCTCTCTTGGTGTGACTAAGCCCCAGCGGCCCAATCTCCTTCTTCTCTTCTCTGGCGTGATGAAGCCCATCGGTGGCGACCCAATTCCCATTCTTCTCCGACAAATGACGGAGCAAGGCCGGTCCAACCTTTAATTTCCTTCTCCAGGCCAACGCAAGACCCAAGCCGGTTTTTTCTTCTCTCTGCGCAACTTCTTCCTTCCTGACGTAAGCAAGTCGGCCCTATTAACGTGAATTAAATTGTTTCCGTTATTTGACTCTTGGTATTAGTGTGTAGTTATGATTGATGTTACAAGTCTCTTGATATTAGTGGGTAGTTATGGTTGATGTTACAAGTCGTTTCATTTACATATACTTAATGTAATTAAGGTCATTAGTTTAGTCTTGTAACTTATATATATACATTACTATGACTAATGAAAGTTGGGGGGAAATTGTTTTCATTATCATTTTCCCTTCCAAACCTTTACATGGTATCAAGAGCATAGGTTCTCTTCCTCTTCTTTTTTTTTCTTTTCCGGTAACCTCTTGCCTTCCCCACCAGTTTCATCACAAACACAAACAACACTACCGGTTCCTTGTTTTCCGCCGCCACCTCCTCCTCCTCCACTCTAAACTTCAACTTGTGAGAGCCCATTCTTTCGGACCGAGTTTTGTCCTTAGCCGAGATTGGCTTTGGCCAAGATTGGTCTTTCCGCTCCCGCGGGCATGATTGTCCGCCCTTGCGGCTCAAGGAACCGCCCCTGCGGTTTCCGGCGGCTGCAGCCGGTTTTGTTGACTCCTTTGACCGTGCTTTACTCTTTCGTTGCCTTCCTCTTTAGGTCCTTCCCTTGGCCGATGAGCAAGGGTTTCTCACTCCTTTCCAGCTTACCACGTTCTCCTTGCTTTCCCTTTGCTTCTTCTTGATCTTGTGTGATTCCTTCTTGGTTTTGGAAGAGTTTTGATGTGACTTTGATGAGAATGATGCTAGTGATGTGTGTTGTTGTGCTTGGAAGCCAGTAAGATTTGGTTGGTGATCAATTCCCTAGTTAACCACAGTTGTGGTAAGCTTCCTTCTTCCTCTTCTCTTCTTTCTTCTTTGATTCCATCTCTTTAGCTTAGGATTAGATGAATTGAATGTAGAGTGATGTTGGATTGTGTATGTTGTTGCATGTGTGTGACTTTGGATTGGAATAGACGTGATTTGATCACGTGAAGAGCCAAAAAGAAGCCACGAGATCACATTTTTCACTGTCGCCGCCCCCGCGCCCGGAAGACGCCGCCCCCGCGCCCGGAAGACGCCGCCCCTGCGGAAGCCGTGCCGCAGCGCCCGCGCCTTGCCTGCGTCGCCTGCTTTTCTTGTCACCGCGCCTGCGGCTGCTCCTTGCCGCGCCTGCGGGTTGTCTACTCCGCCCCTGCGTCCCTTAATCACGCAAGTGCGTCTTGTCCCGGGACTACCTATAGTTGGGTAGTTCCTTTCCTTCCTAGAATGAGGGACTTAGTACCATGCTAGGTATCGGATGTTGATGAGTATGTTATAGATTTGCCGGTTACGGCTTTGAGGTTTACGAGTTGGATATGATCCTTATGGATCCCTTGAGTCTAGGTGTGACTCCTTTGTGTGATAGGAGTTTGATATATATATATATATATATATATATATATATATATATATATATATATATATATATATATATATATATATATATATATATATGCCTTGTATAGGCCGTGTTGTCCTCCAGTTTGGAGTGGACCTGAGTGAGAGCTGATCGTAGTGATACGACTTCTGAGATTGAGGTAAGTCCATAATTCTTACTTAGCTGCCACCCTTATATTGGATGTGTGCATGAGTGGTGTTTGTTATATGCTTTATAGCATGCGTTATGATGGTCACCGACCTATGTTATATTGACCACCCATTGTAGTGGCTGTGACAACTTACCTTTCATCCCGTAGTGGAGTTTGAGAAGTTCTCTGTAAGCTAGTTAGTTCTGGTATACGGGAAGGGCACCTACCACTCCATATGGTATACGGGAAAGTGCGCTGATACCACTCCAACTAGCTATTGCACGCAGAGGCGAGGGTTATATATATTCCTCGTGTCACGTATATTTATATATACCGATTTATATACTCTTGAGTGCTTAACGTTATAAAGATAATAAACCGGGTAAATGTGTGATATCATGATGATGTGTTAATATTATTGATATGTGATTGTGCTCTAGCATCTTCTTATATATGTGTATGGTTAGCAAACG